>JAOEHX010047857.1:49690-60387 GCA_025448015.1 Bolborhynchus lineola | reverse complement strand
CCGTGAGGAAGAGGAGCGGGAGGAGGGCTGAGGACCGGACTGCGCGCTATCCTGGAGCAACTCGGGGCACAGCAAGGCAACTCGAGCGGGGCGCCCCAGAGCCCGCCCTCGGCTGCGCTCACCGCCGGCTCCGTGAGCGGAGCGTCCCCGTCCCCGCCCGGGCGAGGGGAACCTGCGGGCGAGCGGCAGGCTTGGTGCGAGAGGGACGCACTCTCTCTCCGAAATGGCCGCGTATGCGTTCAGCCTCGTAATTTCGGGTCCTGCCTAGGTGGAAATAGTTCGTTTTACCCCTCCTTGTTCAGACCTCACACCTCCCTCCACGTAGTTAACTTCAATGACAGTGCGGAGCTCCCAGCCGGGCACCGCCGGCTCCTCCGGCGGGGTCGGAGGCTCCTGCCCGCGGGGGGTGGCTGGCGAGGTGCTGCGGGAGAGCGGGGCGAAACCAGAAATCGCACCTCTGAGGTAGAGAGCTATTTCGGGAGCCTCCAAAGCGGCTTTAATTAAACAACTGTTGTCGTCTGCTGCCCCCGCTGCTTGTCTGGTGAAAGTCTACAGGCAGCTGTCATCGATAAACTACATCGGGGTGTGCGTGTGTAAGTGTAAGGAAAGGGGGTTCTGATGCTGTCATGACAGGAAAAGTTGGGCCGCGGGCGGGAGGCTGCCCCGGGCTGTGGAGGTGGCGGTGTCCGCCCGGGGGCAGAAGAGCCGCTCTCGGCCCCGAGGCAGCGAGGGGCTGGGGCCGGGGGGAGCTCTGCTCCCTGCTCCCCGCTCCTCCCTGCGCGGGGCAGCTCCCACTGAGCTCATGGAAAGGCCGCGGCCCCGGTTTCCAGGGCACTGAGATCCCCGAAGGGGCAGTTGCCGGTTTAAGGTTACACCTCATGGCGAGGGTCGAGGAACCGCGCGTTCCTCCCTGCCTGCGGGAGTTGAGGCCGCCGGAGCTGGGGGGGCAGTCCGTCGCGGCGGGGCCCAGGAGCCCTGACAAACCGAGTCGTCTCTTGAAGCAGCTGAATAAATAGCGGTGTCCCGGGTGCCAGCGGGCTCTAACCGGGCCCGTGCCGGAAGGCACCTCGGCTGTACGCCGAGTCCGCCGCCCTAGTCTCGGGGAGAACCTTGCTCACCGGGAGCAAGCGGTGCTCGGTTGGAGGGATGCTGAGGAGGGGTTCCCGCGGGGAGCAGGCGCACGGGGGGCCGCAGGTGCCTCCCGGCTCGGTGAAGTGTCAGTGCGCTGCGGCGTGAGTTGGGTCGGGGCTTACCGAGAGCGGTGGGTTGGGGCGGCCGGTGCTGCTGCTGCTGGTGTGCGTTTCCCTGCGCTTACCGAGCGCACACACCGGTGCTGGTGTGTCTGCGTGAGCCGAGAACCTACATCGTTATCCTGCTAAATAGGAGCCCGTGCAAGTAACTGAGGTTTAAGAAGGGCTCATGGCTTGTATCAAAGGCAGGCAGTCGTCGAAGACTCCTTTGGAACCGTCAGAGGAGGAAAATGGTTAGGAACGCTGACGATACGATCAGGTTTAAACCAGTTCCTTTATCTAAAGTTAGTTTCATTCTGTAGGGAAACAGTTCCGTGAAAGAATGGCATTGTGAAACCTATCGTTCCCTCCATTTCTTTTCAGGGGAGCAAGCCCCTATCACAATGGAAGCAGGAAGAATTACTGGGAAATCCAGAGTTGATCTGTTCTAAATACCAATGTTGAACTGTATCTGAAGGCAAACGGGGGAGATAATTCAGGATGCACAAGGTCTATTTATAGAAGGACTATATAAACTGTAGGATATATACACAAAGTTGAATTAAATATGCATGATGAGGAAGGGAGTTTAGAAGGAGAAGGTGTAATCACTATATGGCATTACAACAGGAACAGATGAGCTTGCAAGACTTTCCAGGGTGAAGATGAGAAGAATTTTTAAGACACACATTCTTTCTGGTGCTCAAGGCTTCTTTCTATTTTCATCTTTTGAGTATTACGTTAGCATTTACATCAGTCACATTCACCAGCTGAGGATTAGCACTACATGTTAGTCTGAATATGAAATCAAAATGAATATGGGATTTTGCTGCGAATAGATTTTTCTTACAAGTTTTAACACTTAAAACGGCAGAGTTGGCTTCAATTTGACAGTCAGCCGTATTCATGTTTGTTTGTTTTAACCTGAATTGCATCCAGAAAAAGAAGTAAGAGCTTGCAAACCATTTCTTCTTGCTAAATATAGCAATGTGGTGGAAATAGAATTTGTTTTGTGTACTCTGTTTAAAACAAAGCAGCAAACAGAAAAACTTTAAGGCAAAGTGCTGAGATGAGAAGAGGAGTTGTCTACTGGAAAAATAGTTTTTTATTCCTAGATCAATATGATGTACTCTCAGCATCTAGTGCGAGGTAAAAGGATCCCCTGTATAATATCAGTAGCGGTTCAGCTAGAGCTTACAAAAAGAAGCTTTTTGTGGCATCTCAAGACGTTAATGAGAGCATAAGTAAGAAAATAAGATTTAATGATGGAAACAGGTTAATGCAAACAATGTTTCCTTCTGGAAGCATATTATACTATCTGACTGTTTTGAAAGCAGATATAGGATATTTGCTTTATAATTTGGGAAGGTTGAGAGTTGCCTTTCGTCTTACATTTTTGATGCATTATTGCAATTCATTTTTAAGGACAAGATCATATGCTTCATTTGTTGGCAATGTTCTTGGAAGAAACTTTTCCCATTGCATATTAAATTCCAGAGTGCCTCACAAGAAAAGCTTGTATCGGAAAAGTTATGTCTAGAAATTTGATGAAGTCTGTTTTGAATGTGTTTCTGAGACAGTCTTCCAGAAAATAAGGCACTATAATAGTTACAGATAAGATTTTGCATTACTAGGGAGAACTCCAAAAAGATTGACTATCATTTTTTGCAGTTATTTTCGTACAGGGACTAAACTATTATGCTAAATTCTAGACTAGAGGAACTTGTAGGCTTAAATCCTGAAAACTGTGAGTTGTGGCTGCATAAACTTACCTGTGATGTTTTGCCAGTGGGTGTAAACCTAAGGTGAAGGAATATCCAGCAGATTCATTCTCTGAGCTGCATTTTTAGACTATCAGTGAACATTCTACTTTTATTTCTTTTGTGAATACGTGTTTGCTGAAAATTTCCTGAGTGTATCTTCTGGCTCACTGAAATTCTCTTTACATCCATTTCTTAATTAGTAGTCGTGAACAAAGAACAACTCTGTCTAAGTACTGCAGAAGGGGTATTCAGCCTTGCAAGAGCAGTAATATTCTTGGGCATAACCTGCCCATGCTGAACTGGCAGCATTATTTGTATTAATTACTTTGCACTCTCCACTCCAGAACTGGATACGTTGTTATGTTACTAATCTGTATGGTGGGGAAGCGCTTGAAAATCATTTGAAATGTAGTTCATGAGTGAAATCCTATGATTAAGGCATAAATCTGGATACAAACTTTAATTTGATCTCAGGAAAATCCCTGCAGTATAGAAGTAAAATGAGGGGAGTGTGCTGCTTGGTTACTGCCATTATTTCAGAGATTTCTCTCTGCAGTGCTCAGCTGAGGGCTTGTTATAGGCACCAGCTCTTTGTCCTGTGTTTTTCAGCATGGCAGTATGTTATATGGTAGTTCTTTCACAGAATGTATTCTGTAGATAGAAGTAAGTCACTGAAAGGTAAACTGAGAGCCAACTTTGTGGCTTGGCTCTTGGTCTTTACATATGCAGGGACAAAAGCTCCAACTGCCAATATTTTTTGGGATCTCTACAAGTTTTTTTGGGAGAGCTGGACTGAATGTAGTGTGTTGCTTTTATGAATTTTATTCTTTTAGCTGGAGTAAGTCCAATGGCCATTTCTATTTTCATCCATAGCCAGTGGGACTTCTTGACTTATTTTTGTTTCCATGGTTTCTGGATTTATTTTTTCTTTTTGGGGCATTTTTTTGGTAGTGGATCTTGGAGTCTGCAGGTTTGGAAGTATACCAGATGAGTCTGTGTTAACATGTATAGCATGTACTGAATATATATGTGCATGAGGATGTTGAATGGGAGATACTGTATCAATCTGCACAGGATTGGGCAGTGCGCATTATGATTTAGGTAGCCCTCTTTCTTTAATGGAAGAAGACTCAGTCGATAGTTGTACATGGTTTGGCTGTGAAAACCAATGGAACAAACCCATCACTCAACTTCAGTTATGTTTTAGCAAAGCCTGTAGCATCTCTGCAAATTAAAAGGACACTGGTAAAATTTAATTAGTTAAGAAAAAGCAGCGATCTTGGGTTAGTATTGACAGAAAACACTTGGTAATTAAAAAGTTAATCTTGGATTTGAATTTTTCCTGACTCTTTGATATCCAGTGGTTGTTGTGTGCCAGTGCACAAAGCCAGGAAATGGAACGCAGTAAAAATGAAAGTGAAACTCAAGAGACCTATTTTCTTTTCATCCCAGCAGAAGATAAACCATAGGATAATGAGGAAGTTAGAGTTTAATAGAAGAGGTAATGGAATTAAAATAAAAATTGCTAAATGTGTTTCTCTTTCTTTCAGAGATTAATGTCTCAGTTGGCCGTTCAACACAGTAGCTTTGAAAAGTATATTCTGATGAGCATCTCATCTGGCCAAAAGAGCACATTTTAAACTGCGTCCTCAAGCCCCAGAGCAACCCAGCTAACTGGTGGTACAGTACAGCCAAATAACATGAATTTAAACCACGCACAGCGAAGGGCAAGGTGTTATTTCTCCATCTTAGTTTAGAAGAAAAGTTTGTGTGCAAATTGTGAGTTACAGTTATGGCTGCAATGAGCTAATGCATTTTAGTGCTTTATAAATAAGACAGGATTTTTCAAAAACACAGTTGTGCTCAGGAGAAAATGCCAGTTGTTCTAGCAATGTCTTCTGTAGGAAGAGGGCAGGGAGTTCTTAGCTGGTCAAATGTTCATGTGGTCTAAGCAGAAATGCAAAAGTGCAGGGTTTGCATTGGAATGAGAGTGGGGTCATCCACCCTTTGTACTCATCGTCAGGGAAGCAGAACCTTCTTCCAGAGAGACCATAGGAAATCAATGAGTACACTTTGCTGGTGTAGAGATAAATGTGTACTGCAGAAGGGTATTAAATATAAAAGAGCAGCAGTAAAATGATTTACTACACAAAGCAGTGGAACTTCCTTTTGGTCACCTAAAAGGCAATTTTCAGTTTTTGATAACATAATTGTATTTTTTTTTAGTACTAATAAGTGAAAAAAAGATGGCAAATCGGCTATTTTACAGTGATTTGAGGTATGTAATGTAAGCTGAGAGTCTTGTTTACAGGCGGCAGCTTATTTACAAGTATATACATGCTTTTTTTAACCTACTATCTGGCATTTATAATTTAGATTCTAATAATCTGATCTGACTTTCCAAAAGTTAATGTTTTTTTGAATGTTTTTTCCTGAGGCAGTGTGATCCAGTTTGTCTCGCCATGACCAGAAGGTATCACTGAGGGATACCAGGACAACGGATGCACATAGGAGAGAACCTGACGTACATTTAGGTGTAGAGGCTTAATGAAATATGGAGGAGCAGGTGCGCAGCCCTAATGTGTCGGTGGTTGTTTTAATTTCCTCTGTTGTGCCTGTTTGCTGTGTGAGCAAAACTCCTTGTACATTTAAAACCTATAGGACTGGAAAATTGCTAAAAAGGATGGAAACCCAAGTGTTCTACAGTATTCTTTTTGTCTTAGACTCTGCCTTCTTTACAAGCGGCAATTGAGATTCGTCTTCTGCTAAGTAGCTGTGTGTTATTGTCTCTAAAGGTAAAATGAAGGTGAAGAGAGATTAATAGCAGGGTGACCCTTGCTCTGGATATGGCACTTGTCACACTGTGGTTCCTATTTTGGAAAGAGAAATTGGGCACGCTTGGTTCCATATGAACTCACTGGGACCTGAAATGACAAGAGGTGTGTCTACATTAGCACTTCCCTTGGGAGCAGGTGTGTGCTGCATTCGTCCTGACTCTGCTGTGCTTTGGTTCATGTTGTAGATTGGTCTTGTTGCAAATGAATGGAATTTCTTTTGGGTAGAACTGAACAGGGAGATGTGTTCCAGGAGTAGTCGTAGCGCATCTGAGCTACAAATTGACATTCAGCTAATGAGATGAGACCAGAGCTAGGATGAAGTGAAATAATCAAACAAACCAGTGGTGCGAAGCATATATTAGGTGTCAGATCCTCAGCACCAGCTGTCTGGCTCTTTCAGTCTTACAGTTCTGTGTTACTGGCTCATGTAGAAAGCCTCTGCACATAGATAGTGTTACCTAGCAGACAGTGCATGAAAGCCTGTATTTGGGAAGCTGCTTGGAGAATCATGGCTAGGGCTGTCACCTGACATGCATCCTTATGTTGCAATCATAAGACCATTATTCTTTCCTTCAAAAAGGGGTAGTTTGTGTTGGCACGAAGGGAAAAGGTTTGTTTGATCACTTGTGATATAACACGAGTGAGTAAGAGGCACTGATACTTTGGCTCACAAAAGCCCTCCACATTTTTAACCCATTTTGTTATTTGCAAGAGCAATTTAGTTCCTAATGGTAACAATGAATGATTATGATTCTGTACTTCCGTTTACAGCATAAATTAGCATTTTGTTTTCCATTACAGCTTTTGAATGAGGAATTATAATGTATAATTTGCTGCAAATAGATGTTATCATCTCTTTGGATGTGAACAACCACATAAACTTGAGCAAATGATAAAAATGGAATCAATTACTTCTCAAATGGAAGTAGTTTACAAACCTTCACATGTTAAATGGCAATAGTAGCTGGTTATTGTAACAAATAATTAGCTTTTTTTTTTTCCTTAAAAACAACATTTATTGAAATCCATTGGCAATTTAGTAATTGTTTGTAGAATATTTAATAACCCCCCATACAAAATACATGCTGTATAAAATATGCATTTTTTAAACTGCAGATTGCCTCTGTAGTCCTTGCATGAAGCTTTACTCGTCTATTTTCACCTGTACAAATGTTCCAGAAGTAGAACACTGAGCCACAAATCGCTGCTGATGATTTGAGAGCTTCACAGTATTCTGGAATTAGTAGATCAAGCTTGAAATTGTAGAGGAGAGAAGGATGAAGAGTCTGTGTTAGAGGCTGTATCCAAAACCTGCTGAAGGTGATGTGAATTTTTCTGCTGTGTTTGAAATCATGATCTAGGTCCTGGTAAAAGGATAAAGAAGAGACGTTATTATAGTTGCTTGAATAAATACATCCTGTAAGTCTCTACTGGAGAGGAAGGTAATACCTTGTACTGTAATGAGTTTACTGGTTTGAATTTCACAAGACAAGTTTTCACTGTCAGTTGCTATGATAAGTTTCTGTATTATACAGTTATTCATGCTTGGAAAAATACCAGTCCATAGCCAAAATGAATGTGAGAAATAGTCCAGAATCCCACTTACTCTCTTCCTCTTGCAGAGTCTTGCTTCATATCACTAAAGGGCATAATCCAAGCAGCATTTCCAAACTCTTCCTTTCAGAGAGTCTGTCTAAATTCTGATGACTTTCTACATACTAGTTTGCACATATATTCATTTCTGATCCCTTAAAACTCTGACCATAAAGCCATCATCTTATCACTTCTTCTCAACCTGAATTCACTAGGCTTTTCCTCACAGTCTTCCCTGGTAAACCCATTGTGTGCATCCATCCATAATCCCAAGATGAACATGCTGTCTTTATTGCTTCCACCTTCTGTCTTACACTGTAAACAAATACAAATCAAAGTCCATACTTTGCCTCATTTAGTGCTTTCAATTTTAGGGTTCTTGTTGTCCTTTTAAAGTGTTAACACAATTTAGCTTTTCTCTGTTTACTGTTACCATCACCTCTTTCTGTTTAGGACTGGTGCTAGATTTCATACTTTTTGTGTAGCTTCTTTTATGCTATCCCCACACTTTCCCCTTTTACTTAGTGAAGTCATGAGCCCCTGGAGGAAGATCATGTGAGCTTTCCTCTACCTGTTCTCTTGAAGGCCGTTGTTGCCTAATTATTAAAAATGGATAAACTTACTTTGTGCTTGAAAAACCATAGAACAAGCTGACCAAAACCTGGTTGCCACCCTGACTGTCACATTTCATTATATTCATCTGTTGCTTGCTTCTTTAGGTTGGTATCTGCTGCCGTACTCTGACCAGTCTGTAGATCAGGTAGACAATAGCTTTTTATTCTTCTAATAATAATAAAAAAGGCACCTAATGATATGTTTTCTCATCTGCCCCACTCTAACACATTGCAAATGAAGGAGTTAAGGGGGGAGAGATCACCATGTGGTCCCTAGACTGGGCAATTCACAATGTCTGAGGTACACTTGAGTTGTAAAAACTCACTTCAATCATTTGTTTTAATTTTTTCTTTCCTGGAGTCCAGCACCACATTGTGACTTGATGTATGTGCTGAACTTTGACTTTTTATCCATGAAGCTTCTTATTATACCTGCCTGCTACCTCTATATGCTCATAGTTTCCTTAGGCCTTGGTCCAGCAGACCACTTAATTGCTCAACTGTAAACACTTGAAGTCAAGGGAACTGCTTAATGTTTTAAAATGAGTATGTGGTGTGTTGGACTGGGGCCTTCATAGCTATATCTTAAGGACAGGGAACTTTACTTCCTTCTTGTTTGTCAAATACTTGCCGCACTTCCAGTACCTTAGAAGTATTGATGGTAGTTATGGCAGTAGGAGCAGAAAAGCTATGAAGAGATCAAGGGAACCTGGTAGTGTTTACAGTATTGCTCATTTGCAGTTCAGTCTCTTTCTTTGTTCAGTGGATTTGCAAATAAAAGACGATTCCTCTTCTTCTCCTGGGCATAAAGCCTTGTGATGAAATAAATAGGTAGTGCGTTAAAATGCATGTTTATGTGCAGTGACAGAAAGCCAGGCATGAAAGATACTTAAGGACAGGAAACTCCTTTTGGATCATAGATGAGGTTTAAAAAAAGAAAAAAAATAAAAAGATGGCTGTAATGGTAAAAGAAGAAAAAAGAGTAAGTAGGACATGCACACACTTAGATATTTAAACCATGTGAAACAATGAATAAGTGTACTGACAGGATAAATTAGCAAAACAAAAGTAAGGTTACACTTCCAGCCTTTTTTATTTTCATCCAGAAGACTTAATTGCTGGAGGATTAAAATAATTAATATTCAAGGCTAGAAAGTGATAACAGTGTGCAGAAGCTTGGATGCTCCATCTACCAGAACCAGTGAAAGGAATACTCTTCTCTGTGTAATGTCAAAGCCAAAAGAAGAGGGTAAAAGTGGATGGAGCTGTGGGTCTTTGATGTTATTTTCATAATAAAAATAATGCTGTAAAAGAAATAGCTTAATCTTTTTCTATTTATCTAAGCCCTTTTTTTTTTTTTTCTAAAGAGTTAGGGCAGCATTGTTAATTGATTTTTCTGACACTCATAATAAGTTGTATTAAAAACAATTTACAAAGGATTTTTTTTTCTCCAGTAGCTGAGCCCTTCAGAATCTGTTGTAGAAAAGTGGGTAGAGTGGATTATTGTACATCACTGTGCTCACATAATTGTAATCTGCTTGATTGGTAAAATGCATTGTCCATTTTCAACCAGTGGTGTCTTCCCAATAAGATTTGCCGGTGTAGTAGCAATAGCATCAGGATATCTCATGCCCTTTCAGTAGAAATAAAGGTTGTCTGAACAGCTGCTCAGATTGTGCTGGCATAGTAGTTGTCTTTGCTGGAGTGCCAGTTTTTGGCTGGAATATTTTAACACACTGGAACTTTTCTCTGGTTACCAATGGTTGAATCATATCCAGCTGTGAAAACAGATGTGTGGCTTTTTTGGGAAGTAAAGATAATTAGGGGAGGTTTATGAATTGGTCCTTTATATTTTTAATATGGGGTTAGAGGATGCTTTCAGAAAAGAAATAGTTTTTTTTATGAGCATGAAGTTGGACAGATTATCAACACACGCAGCGTCATAAGGAAATTCTGGGCATTATCCATGACAAAAAAGAACCTGTCCGTAGCTTCATTACTTCCTAAAACCAGGTTAAAAATGAAGCAATGCTTGCTAATTGCATTGATAACTAACAAAGTTGAGACAAAATGGGTAAATAAAAGTGACTAGTTTATCTTGGCGCATACTGAATATTAATACTTGTTTGGCCATTTGTAAGGCTGCTCACAGTCTTTTCAAATCTGTATGGGCCAACACATCACACACGTCTCTTTAAATTTTTTTGTTTTCATCATCTTTGGCTTTTGTCATTGAAAGGAATTCTCTAGGTGAAAACTCCGGGAAATATTTGCCATGTTTCAGACATTCTTTCCCCCTTTGTGTTTAGCATAGTGATTTGTACCTTTAACATTGCTGTCTGTCTATTTTTAAGATGGCTGCTAGGCACTACGCAGTTGTTACAGGAAAGGAACTTTCTGTCTGAAGAAACTTCTAGTTGGGTGATTAGTTTTTTGACTCTTTTTTGTTCTGGTGAAGGGTGAAAAAGAAAACCAGCAGCAACTTGTTTTATTTTTGTTACTCTTGTTGCAAGTAAGTGTCACATGAAATGGGAAGCTATTGGTTGGAACATCTTGAAACAAGGCTGTTGTTCCTTGGGCATATTGCGCATATGCTGGGACTGCATAGTGTGTTGCATTCTAAAACCCCAGATGTACAGAAGTGTGTCAAGAATTCTCACT
>JAOEHX010047857.1:36840-49590 GCA_025448015.1 Bolborhynchus lineola | reverse complement strand
TTTTTTTGTTTGTTTTCTTTTTGTTGTCATTTTTTTGATTTTTTTTGTTCTTTTATTTTTTTTTTTTTCCTTGAGCTAAACGACATCAAATGTTGCAACAATTTTGAATGCTTTAAAATGACACACACACACTGAGCAGTTTAAACCTATTTACTGTGCTAGGCTTTAACTTAGGTAGGGTAAACCCAAAGAAACCAACCTGGTATATCATGACAGTTTGCAAACATGAAGACCGGTCTTCAGTCAGGACCTGCTTGAGTGTATTCACTGAGAGGAGAAAATATTTAGCATCAATTTTTATTTCAGTTCATTAAAGCCAAACAGGCACTTTCTAATTACATCTCTTTTCTACTGAGTTGGTAAAGCAAATATTACAGTCATTGCCTTATATACCTCCAACATTTTTTTATAAACATTCCTTTTAATCTAACTGTATGACTTACTGTTGTACTTCAAGTAATTTCTCCAATCATATAAGCAATGTAAAGATCTAAAGTGGTAATTACCTGTGGATGAAAATAGGAATTTAATAAGGAATGTACTTCAAAAAGAATGTACTATA
The DNA here is from genome assembly GCA_025448015.1 of Bolborhynchus lineola. NCBI lineage: Eukaryota > Metazoa > Chordata > Aves > Psittaciformes > Psittacidae > Bolborhynchus > Bolborhynchus lineola. The sequence continues at coordinate 49,028 of JAOEHX010047857.1, read as the reverse complement.
GAGCAGAATACTAAAAGAGTTCATAATACTGGTATGTAAAACAAAATATTATGATGAAATTTAGACCAAAGGGAAAACCACCATGAGTGTTTTATTTGAGTCAGGATTGCTGAGTGTTGGCTTTGTTCAATAATACACACAGCTGCATGAGGGTTTTTACATGTTCTGTCGCATCTGTTCAATACAGCATTTTGTGTTCAGTGCTGCTCTTCATATTGCAAAGGTGGCCAAAAGTAATAGTCAGACTGAGTGCCCTACTGTGAGCATCACTGAGCCCATACATAGGAAGCCATGATCCCTGGCATGGAGAGCTTAGATTCTGGCCTGAGAAAAGACATAACTTTTGGAAAAAAACAAGAGAGTAGTAAGGAGGAAAGATAACGTGACCAAGATCATGTACTTGGAAAAGATACGAATATGAACAAACAATTTCCCAATAGGCTTAGTGTTCTCTTCATTTTATAAGGAAGGTAAATAAATAAAGTCAGTTCTTCCCAAGACTCATTCAATTAGACACTACTTTTTTTGATTTTCCTAGAATAGTTACGCTTAGTTATGCCTAGAGAAAGAAATGCTTGGCAGCCAAGAAACACTCACTAGCTCAGATCATCAGTTTAGGCAAACTGGTGTATCTCCACTGTTGTATGTAAGCTGACTTGTTTCAGGATTGGAAATATACCTATTTTCATAGAATCACAGAATGGTTTGGCTTGTAAGGGACTTTCAAAGATCATCCAGGGCAGGGACACTTTCCACTAGACCAGGTTGTTCAAGGCCCAGTCCAGCCTGGCCTTGAACACTTGACCTGACCTTGAACATCCATGAGGATGGAGCATCCACAGATTCTCTGGGCAGCCTATGCCAGTGTCTTGCCACCCGCCCCGCAAAAAAGTGAATCCTTATGTCCTACCCTAAATGTCCTCTCTTTCAGTTTAAAGTTACTGCGCTTGTCTTGTCACTACAGGCCCTGGTAAGAAAGTCTGTCTCCATCTTTCTTATATGCCTCCTGTACGTGTAGAAATGTCACAGTAAGTTGTCCCCAACCAATTTTCTCAGCCTTTCCCCCTAAGCATAAGTGCTTCAGCCCTCTGATCATCTTTATGGCACCCCTCTGGACTTGCTCCAAAAGGTCCACATCTTCCTTGTGTTGGGGGGCCCAGAGCCGGATGTAGGTCTCCAGGTGGGATCTCTGGAGAGCAGAGTAGAGGGGAGGATCACTTCCTTCGACCTGCTTATCATGATTCTTTTGATGCATCTCAGGATATGGTTGGTTTCTAGGCTGTAAGCACACATTGCCAGAACACATGCAGTTTTTCATCTGCCACTGTCCCCAAGTCCTTCTCTGCAGATTTACTCTAAATCCATCATCCACCTGTCTTTAGTGATACTGAGGTTTGCCCCACCCCTTGCAACTGGCTGCAAGTTCATAAGGGCCTACTTCTCAAACCTGTGAAGATTCCCCTGGATGGCATCCTTTTCTCTTAAGCAAATCACCTGCAACATTCGGCTTGGTATCAGATGAAAAATTTCTGAGGATGAATTCAGTGCCACCATCTGTGTCATTAATTAAGATATTGAGCAGTACTTGGCCCTGTGTGGACCCCTGGTACCCTTTGTTACTGATCTCCATTTGGACATCGAACTGCTGAGTGCAGATCTTAGGATTTTGCCCTTAGTGAAGCCATGCTGGTTGTCTCTAATTGCCTATTTCTCATCCATATGCCTTGACATAGCTTCCAGGAGAATGCCCCATATCTGTTTACATAATCCACACAGAAATACTGTGTAAGAGTTCACAGATTAAACTTTCTACGCATCACTATCTCACAAGTAAAAATGATCAAATGTGTCTTAATAATATCAAATATTTGCTTGCCAATACCAAGCTAGGAGCCAAGATTGAGTTGCAAATATGAGGGTATCTATTTTAGAAACTTTTACTCCCTGATCAGACTTTATATTTTCATATATATTTTATATATATCAGTTTATATTTTTACAACAGCTGATACAGTAGAAGACTGATGGAAACATCTAAGAGGGATTAAGATCTGATAGATGCCTAAATTCCACCATTTTTCTATGGGAACTTGGCTTAAAAGGTACCTTATAAGTCTGAATCTGCATTTCCATTAAGAAGGCCTTTGGTCAGGTTTCTGTGTCCTCCTAAAATAGATGTCGCTGTGGAGAAGCTGGGCCACCCATCTCCTTTTATCCTTCCCTTACTTCCTTTTGAAATCAAACTGCATTTAGTGTCCTCAATACTCACCTCTACAACATTTCCTGTAATACAAAGATGTGAGTTTGCTGTTTGGTCTGCACATATTCTTCAGTGAAAACAAAGTAGCAATTAAAATCCTAGTCACAGGGGTACTGGAGTTCCTGTACAAGTTCTTTATCACCTTCATCATTTTCCCACCTTTTATGTGTTCACATTTGCATTATGAATGGCATTACTGATTCTATTTTAATTGAGGCTTTGTATGCTCCTTATCAGTATAACACAGAAGTCTTTTCTAATGTCAGTTATGAAAATTCACCTTGGGATGTGAAGTGGGCTCTTGTCTAGTATTTTTCCAGCTGACATTGAACTTCTACAAATAAAATTACCCATCCCTATGACAGCCACATAAATTCAGGTATCATTATGAAGACAAAGATGCTATACACTAGATGGAAAAGAACTATCAGATCCACGTATATAGATTACAGAATTGTATCTACTTGTAAACTAAGCAATCAAGATATGAAGAATGAGATACAATTGTTGTGGTTTAAGCCCAGCTGGCAACTAAGCACCATGCAGCCGATTGCTCACACTGGTGTGTTATCAACACTGTTCCCACGCCAAACCCAAAACGTCGCATGGTACCAGCAACCGTGGAAGAAAATTAACTCTATCCCAGCAGAAACAGGGAAACATTAATCTAGAACTCCATGAAATGCTCTATCTATTTTTACAAAGTTAGCTTTGTACTAGAGATGGCACTGCTGCACTAGCTATATTTGATAAGATGCAAACTAAAATCATGTTCCAAAATTTCTGTCAACATGTTCTGCTCTTACCTTACACTGGGCAGTGTTCCACTTTGTGAAAGAGTTGCAAGGACTTCTTCCCCACTGCAGAGAAAAGGAAAATGATAGATTTGAAATGCTATCCATTCCTCTCCTTTCATGCAGTGTTCTTAATCTCAGAACAGTCTGGTGAATGGCTCAATTAAATACTAATTGTTTTCTCAAATCTTCCTCAGCTTGGACTTACTGGCTGAGGTTTTTGCTTTTGTGCAAAATGCACAGAATGGAAGACTCATTTTTGGTCCCTGCCACAACAAAGACATGCCTGTGTATGGAGCACAAACATTTTCTTTTTCTGATTCTACTTAGATCTTTCAAGTTTATCCTGATGACCCCTTCACAGTATTAAAAACTTCAATAAAATTTGGTAGTTGTGCCTGAGATGGTAGGCAGTACTTGAGCACATGTTCTGCTTATGAGGACTATTCAGGACTGAGCTAAGTGAACAAAAAAGTACTGTTTACACATGTATTTTGCATTTTTTTCCACATGAAAAAATGAGTATTTGGAAAGATCATGGAGAGACTCTTATTAAAAAAAACCCAAACCAAAAAAAACCCTAAGAAACAAAAACTGTTTGAGCTCATAGACACATATGCATGGAACCACTTGACTGATCTTCTTTAATGGGTAGATAGAACTACCCTGTCAATTGCAGGACATATTTGGTGCTTTGGATGCATTTGCTCTTAGCGAGTCTCAATGAAAGCCTTTGTGTGTTGAAAAATATATATATATATATATGTTATCTGTCTGGAATTTGCAGAGAATGAGAAGACGGTGTTCAAGGCCAGGTTGGACAGAGCCTTGGGTGGCATGCTTTAGTGGGAAGTGTCCCTGCCCATGGCAGGGGGGTTGGAACTAGATGATCTTAAGGTCCTTTCCAACCCTAACTATTCTATGATTCTGTGATGTTGTTACAAAAGCACAAGGAGCTTGGCAGTGGTTTTAGGTCTTTTTGCTAAGAGGCATTGCCCACTGCTTAAGCAGAATGACTGTCTGTCTTTGGGTTAGTAAGTAGTTGCCCAGAATGAAGAATGGATGTGGCAGTGCTACCTGCAGTGCAAGTTTCTAATGCCTTACTGTGTTTGGTTCCTGTATGGTTTTGCCAGATACTAACTGTATGAACTGGTTTTGGGCCAGTTGTATGTTTCAAGCTGGGGTTTTAGTTACTTTAATGACCATGTACCAGTAAATGTGATTTTACTGTCTTCAGGAATGTTATTAGATAAAAAAAAAAAACATGCAAAATTTCATAGCATGATGTATAATTAAATCTTGTCACCAGGGAAGGCAGTATGAAGTGTAGATCTGTGTGGGTTTTTTTCTATTTTTAATAGAAGATTTGTTGTTGGTTTTTTTTATTTTTTTGGTGAAGACATTAAGTATAAGGCAAAAAGCAAATAAGAGAAGAAAAGGGCTGGCATATTGAGAAATATTTAGTAAAAATATAAATTCTTTTGTACTTTAGAAGATGTAAAGCAAACTGGCAGCAAAAGTCAGAGCTGTATTTGATTAGAAATCAAAAGGTTATTAATAGTGCTGATTACTTCAGCTTAGTTAGGTCTGCTCTACTATTAGTCTTACTTGTTTGCAACCCTAATCAAGCTCACTGTAAGCCCTTATCTTTGACCAGCCAGAAGAAATCATGAAAGGAATAATTGTTTAGTGAGAAAGACTTTGATAACAGCATGACTCTTGTGTGAGAGAATGAAATGATATAACCAAGGTAGCTAAGGTGATAAATTCTTTAGTTGTCTTGTCCTCAGCAGTAAAATATACAGCAAATTAAAGATGTCTTTTCAAGAAACATTTTAAGAACTGATGGTATTTGTAGTTTGCATGTTTCACATTTGCATGTGTAGAGGAAAGGGAGGAGATTTGATATTCAGAATAATACAATTGTAAACCCACAGCTTTAGACCGGGCGATTCAGCATTGCTTAGTACCCAGTTATCTCCTCATTACATTGAGAACTAGGGTTGGTGTTTGACTTACATTTGACCAAAAATATTTTCCAAAATGTAAGTATTTATTTGAAGGAAGGCATTGAGTATTCACTAAAGCTTTTGATACTTAGGGTACTGGTTAATCATTCTCATTGTTTGTTTGCTTTAGAAAGCCATGTTTTTCATCAGAGTTGTTCAGAATTAATTTATTAGGTAGAGGTTCTTTTTGGATTGACCTGGTATGTTGGGAAGCCCTTCAGTGTCTCTTTGTTTCTCCCTCTGAAAAATGCTTTTACTAAAGACACTGCTGTGTCTTTTTGCTAAGCTAATCACAGTGACCTCTTTAAGGTTCTTACTGGAGGACACTTTTTGCAGGCTTCAAGTATATTTGCATAACTTTTCTGTTTTTCCTTCCAATTTTTTGATTTCCCTTTAGGAAAATCAGATACTGGAAGGAGGAGATGGTATTTCAGTGTTGGTCTCTCCAATGCTTTCAGTACTACAGGGAAGAGTTCACTTACCTGCTTCTCTTCATTACATTTAAGGTTCAAATTAATTCTGTTTGCTGCAGTATCACAATGAGAGTTCACATTGAGTAACTTGCATTTCAATACTTGCTGTCTTAACTGAGTCATCCAGGATATAGTCTGCTGTTTCTGTACATATGTTATACTTTCTGTTCATTTGTTTGCACCTTAATATTTTGTTTTATCCAAACATACTGTTTAAAATGAGACTCTTGTATTCTTTGTCTTTTTGCCAATCTTCCTTTTGTCTACTCATTTTATCATTGTTTTATCTGATGAAATGTTGACTAGTGTAGAGCCTGGCACCAATACTTGCTGAAACCCAGGAGAAACATCTATGCTAATTCCTCATTGTATTTTGTAATACCTCTCCTAGCCCCATTTTAAAGCACTTAATGTACTCTTATATAGTATCTTAATTTCTGAATCTGAAAGTCGTGCTGTAATAAATCAGCTGCCTTGCAGAAAGTCTTCTACAGACTCATAATTACTGAACAAGTGGTGCCATCAAATGTTTGAGTTAAAATTATTGGGTATTTTTAGTGATAAGATGCTAGTCCGCTAGTTCAGTTATACATATATGTAGCAATATAATACTTAATACACCTTTCCTGGGAGGAACAGGAACTTTCATGTTCATAGGGTGTAAATGAGCATTTTTAAAATAACTTTGGAGCTGTAAAGGTTGTACCCGAGTTTTCACATGGTTACAATTGTAGTGCCTGCACCAGAGAGACAGTGATAAAAGCATCATGTGGGAGCAATACTTTATGCATGATGCATGATATTAGTGTGTGTGTGCCAGCAAGTTGTGTGCACCATAGGTAACTTTAACATACTTCCATATTTTCTGGGTAGGACTTTGACTAACTAGAGAAGTAGTCAGAATTGGTCTAGATGGGGGCTACCCCTCCCACCTCAACACAAAATAAAGCATTAGGATATTTTTGTCTTCTTAATTTAACACAAAAAGAAAAAAAAGTAATAGAATACTAACTCCTGACTTACTTTTGGAGAAGTCAGTTTGTGTCAGGGCTAGATTTGTTTTCGTGTATTTGATAATGAGCTGGATAAATTACTTCTCTGTTAGGCTATAGTTCATTCTCTTTCAATTCCTTCAGCCAGGACTGCTTCTGAAAGAGATGGCCCTGGTGGCCCCATTTCCTGTCTTGCTTCCTGCATTTGTGCTGACACAAGTGTTCCATGTTCAAGGTCATTTGCCTTCTGCATGTGGCTCACTTTCTGGCTACCCAAACATGGGCCATTATGCAGAAGAGGGGAAGCACAGGCTCAAGAGTGAGCAATCAAGGAGAAGGCAGATCTTTGTGTTTTAGCATCAGTGATGGCCTGTAGTGGTTTCAGTGTTGTTTAAGTCTGCAGCCAGGTGTGCTGAGGAAGTGACCATGCCAGTTGTTGACCTTTACTGCTCCAATGTGAAAGTGTGGCCTTTGTGGCAGAAATCCTTCCATCCCAATTTGCAAGCTTAACTGCACATGCAGTTTCTCCCTAACCTGGTTCTTTCAAAATGACCTAAATTAGTATAAACATTGAAAAATCTCTACTCTCATGAATTTAACAACCACAAGCAAACCTGCCTTTATTTTGAAAGAACTTGGGTAAAGTACAGTACAGTCAGTGCTGATGTGCTGTCATGCTGGGTGATCATCAGGAAGTGATGATGAGCAACTGGAGGTCTGTAAGGGTAGTAGCCTGGGTCTGCCACAGCCTCCAGAAACTAACTGAATTCAGCCTTCATTTGCTGTAAAAGCACTAACTAGGGAAAGATGCTAAAGAAGAAAGAATGAAGTGCCTTTTCTAGGAAAGACTTGAGGTGAAAACAGTGTGAGCTTCTCATTTTCAGTAGGTCTGGATTTTTCCTCATTGAAGAGCTGTCAGTTTTCAAATGCACTTTTCCAGGGGTGTGTGTACAAGGCTGTGATTTTTTTTTTTTTTTGCCCACCCCCATGCAAGGAAGTAATGATTTTGGATGTCTGGATTTTGAATGCTCAGCTTCGGACCTCTTAAACAGGGCTAAATTTCAGTAGCTAATTGTTCAGTGTTTACTGAGTTTTTGGGCTTTTTGAGCAATGAAATCTTAAACAACAAGAATCAATGGCTTTTGACATATGTGTGTCTAGTGTTTAATGTGTGAAAACAACTTACAAGCACATTGCAGGGAAAGCTGTATGGAAACCTTGCTGGGCTGGATTATGCAGAGAATTACCAGTCATCACAGAAATTGATTAGTATAACTGACATCTCTCTTTTTACTAACATATTCTCATGATGTTTGTTAATCACAGGTGAGACTTTAAAGCCCTACTGTGTAAGTTTTTAAAATAAGCCTAGCATGCTTAGGCTTTCATGTAGTTCCTCAGCACAGGGCTCTGAACTTCATGCAGGCTTTTGAGCCTTAACACCCATGTGTTCCCCTAGAAAACAAGATTTGATAATTTGTTTTTTGCTTGCTGATTTTTATAAGCTGAATCTGAAGACTGAAACAAGCCTGTCATGATATGTGTGCCAAACTTAGGTGGCACACAACACAACCTGAAATAATTCCCTGTAAACTGTCAGTGACCACTTAGAGTTTTGATTTGGCAGTGATGTCTGTATTTAGAGCTGAGTCAATAAGACTTTGGGTAACATTTGTCAAAGGTGCTGAGTTTTGTTTTCTGAAGGCACATGGGTGTGAGAAGCAAGGTGCCTTTCAATGAGACTTCAGGTAAGCTCTCCTAAAATACATAGTGCTGTGGAGGAATATTTGCTATAGTTTAAAATTGAGTACCTCAGATAACAAAGGCAACAGAGCTAAGTGGCACCTCAGTCTTCTAGTGGATTAGTTATTACGGGTGAAAAGCATTTCCCTGTGTCTTCATTTTGTCTGCTCTCCAGATGTAAGGCTATGTTGGCAGATGGAAGGCTATGTTGGATATCTCTGTGCAGCATTGCATTTCTTATATAGTATATGTGTAGTTTTTGAACTGATGTAAGCAGCAAGTGAACATGAAATGAGGGGGATTCTGAGTATTTTATTCTTAGGAGAAGACTTAAGAAATCTCTGTCAAGACAGACTTAATAGAAGATACCTGAAGTTCAGGTAGAAAAGTTTAGGACTTCCATTACCTGAAGGAAGAAGGATTCTTTACAGGTGTGGGTTTCTTAGTTGGGTTTTTTTTTGTTTGTTTTTAAAACTGCTTAAAAGCAAAATAAAGGTACCCATCGGAATACTTAATTTTATATTAATTTAGATACACTTACCTGAAACTCCTAAATACTCTACTGTCAAGCAGTAAAAAATTCATCCACATAACATTTTCTTAAAAGTTTCATGTATGTGCCTTACTTTAATTCTTCATGTAAGAGGTATGACTGCTTTTGTAGTGCAAAGTACTGCTTTCAAATGAGCAGAAAATACTTAATGCTCCAAAACAGAAGAGCGTCATAAACTCATCTAACTCAAAGTTAACTTAGAGTGTGGCAAAGCAGTTGTGTGGCAGGAGAGAGAGTGCAGAAATTTCCATTTTTGCAAATTAAACTAATGGAAGTTTTAAGCATTGTCCTGCTGTTTCTGTATTTAATGTTCTCTCCAGTATCTTCTGGTTAAGGAGTAGCACAATGTGTGGCGTTTAGTATGTGTTTAATCTCTCTTTTGTTTTTGAACAGATCTTCAACTGGTAGCAGCTTTAAGAATTATGTGAGTAGAATGGTAGAAATAAAGGCAAATGAGAGAAGACAATGTAATGATGCTTTATACTTACAAATCACTTTTCTGTCATTTGGAAACTCAAGGTCTATTGCTTTTGGTTGCCAAATGTCAGGCTGATTGCTTTCAGGGTGAAGCTGTACTGTGCTGCTTTGAACTGATACTGCATGATTAAGGTAATAAGTAAGTGCCACTTAATTGGAACAGGACTGATCAGAAGACATTCTAGGTAACTGATTTAAGCCAAACAATACTTAATTGCAATGACTGTTGCTTAATGGGGATGGTAATTTTGTGCATTGGGGGTACCTTGAAATGATTCATTGGTGGTTGGGTCTTTTGTGTCTCTCTTATGTTGGCTCTTTTTCCTCTTATTCAAAATAGCTTTCAGTGACTTCATAAATAGCTGTGATTCATTCAGAAAGCAGATAAACCCAATTGCTGATGGTTGACTTTTAGTAATTCTGTGCCAGAGGTTTAAAATTAGCTTGCTTAAAATCATGATGCCTCTAATGATTTTTGAGAATCTTTTTGCTTGCTTTCAGGATTTTGAACTGTTGGGTTTGCTTTTTCACTTTTCTACGTGGAATGTTAGAAATTTAAATAAGAAAGGACAGGTCACAATTTCTTGGCTTCTGGATCAGGGTGGTCTCTTCCATCATGAGACTTACTAGATCGTAGAAGTTGGTATGTTCTCTGCCTTTGGCAAAGCACTGACGTGGTTTAGTTCTGTCACACTTTCTTCCCAGGATTGCCTGTTTTCTTTTGCATGAGGCAGCCTGATCTGCTACAAAATACACTTTACAACTGAGGAACACTCCCCCTTTATAGTTAAAACTGGCCAAAGATGAAATGGGGTCCTTTCCTACTTTTTCCTCAAACTTTGGCCTGCAAGTGCTTGTTTCTATCTTTGTAATTTAATCTTGCTCTGTCTGTCTTCACTGCTGCTTTATCGTATCATCACTATGGGATGCTGACTTTTTCAGCTTCCATTGCTTTATGTCTGTCCATTTTTCCTGTACAGATTTTCCATATTCCTACCCTGTATCTTTTGGGGCAGACCTCCTTTGCAGACGAATTTGTTCCTGATGCTAGTATCACAATTAGTTTTTAATTTCAGAAATCTCATGCTCCTGTAATTCAGTTTTCTGACTTGTTTACAGAGTGAATATGTTGGATTAACATAAGTAAATGTGTGTCAGTTAGAAAGACTTAAAATGATTCTGTTTATTATTTCTAGATTGCGTAATGCTTTTATGTTCTTTTTTCTTCCCTCTTATATCTAGCACTTGACATGTGGGTAGATTTTGACAATGGCTCCTGCAGGAAGTGATTTTCAGTGCTAGAAACGTGTTTAAGACATTTTCATTATTTAAAAAAGAGATGTTTCTCTTTCAGCAAATCCACTGCAAATATGAGAGCAGGACAATATTTTTATCATGAACCTCAGAACCAGACTATATTACCTTTTTCAACAATGAAAGGATCCTCCAGGGTTCATAGGATTACACTTCCTCCTGTTCCGTCATTTCTCATTATCTCTTCCCATTAGGAGTATTCTAGAAGGAAATTGATGGTGGCACAGGAGATTTTGTTGGGAAAACCAGAATAGAACATCTCCAGAGTGCAACAGTTGTCTCTGAATACAGCCAGAAGCAGTCTGTGCTTTCTACATACCTGTTTATAGAGAAGTTGAGAAGCAGTTTGGTATTATCTGGACTAGCTAATTCGTTAGCCAGTACTTCACAGATGGAATAGTTAATAATGGGTAGGTTTTGTTTGTTTAGCTTATTTTTTTTTTCTCTCTGCATCTTTAAAATGGTAGACAGCATTTTCAAAATGTTTCTCAGTTTTGGTGCTTTTATTATGCTTCTGCTCCATCTTGAGATACACTAAAGGACTGGGTTTGCAGTAGGTAGGGATGTGGTACTTTCAGGAAGTTTACGCTATCTTAAAATGTATAAAGGTAGGTTCCATTTACCTGCAGAAATTAAAAATTAAGCCAAAACTATTAAAATACACTTGCAAGACAATTTAGCTCAGAAATTTTGATGTCTTTAAAGCATATTAGTGAGATCTAGATCCTTGTTTTGTAAGGCTTTGTAATTTCTAATGTCATCTCTTTTAAGTCAAGGACTTGCATGAAAGAACCCCAAACAAGTAAATTAATAAATAAGAAAATAATAAATCTAACACTGTCCATGTAATAGCCAATTATTCTAGTTCTCTGATGTATAAAGAAATACACATTTTTATCACAGCATGACTTGCACTTCAGCGCAACATAAATGCAATTCTTTCATCAGTAATTTCCGCATGCATACACAAATCTTGAAGTAAAAACAATCATAAAACATAACTGAGTTAAATCTGTTTACCAGTCTATAGAACATACATAATATTTTTGTGAGTAGATGATTTTACACTTTTTCCATTAAATGCTGTACTTAATATTGCTTTTAAGGAGAGCAGTAATTGTAAATATTTTGAGTAAAACTAGGAATAACTGCAATATTTCTCATTCAGTAATATCTTTTAATCATAATTTTAATCATAATTACTAAAGATTTAAATAGTAGTTTGGCTTAAGTCTGCAGAAGTAATGAGTTTCAAATTTGATGATTAGGCCAGAGTACAGGCGATGTAGATGGAGCTGACTGACATCTGCTGAGGACCTACTCCTCTGTGTGTACTGAAAATATGAGTTCCTTTCACTTGTGGGTACATAGTGGAGGTATTTGAATGAAATATTGTGGGTTTTCTTTTTTTTAAGGTTTTCAGGCTAAATCAAAATCTGTCTCTTACTGGTTGGAGTATCTGTTGAGATTGGAAGTTAATCTGGCTCAGCCTGGTGTGAGTATGGCTTCTGGTGTAAGGACAGAAGTGAGAAATGACGTACAGCCTGCAATCACGCAAAACTGTTACAAGATG
>JAOEHX010047857.1:0-36758 GCA_025448015.1 Bolborhynchus lineola | reverse complement strand
GGGTGCTTCCATCTCCAGCTTTTTTGTCTTTACACCTGGAGATTTGATGACTTCGGTGGTGATACAGGGCAGTGCTTATGGCCCTGGCTACAGGCCACTGAGGCTGGAGCAGAGGTAGTTTTTGATCACTGTGCTCTGGCTCTTGTCTTACAATACAGACAGGAGAAGCACAGAGTTTTTCTAACTTGTGCTGTTGCTGGTGAGCTTGTTCTGGGATCTGAAGCCTTTCATTTTTTCATAGCCTTCATAGCTTCTCTGTTTTTATCCTCCCTTGGCATCTCACAGTTCAGAAAGGAGAGTGGGTGCCCGGAGGACCTTGCAGCGTGACTGGGGAGTGCATGGTTTGTGTAGCGTACTGCAGAGCTAGGATGTGGACAAAGAGAGTTACCGTGACTTGAGCAGTTGAGACCCCTTACTCGGAGGAGAGGTAACTGCATATCTTCATTGGGGGCTGGTGAGGGAAAAACAGGCGATTTAATTGGCTTTTTGTGTTGGTTTAGCTTGTTTCTGGTGGGGATTGTAGCTGAAGAGAGTCTTTTGAAAGCCATCTTATGTAAGAGAAAAGTGCCCTGGTAAAAAATGGCCCTAGTAAGGATGTAAGAAAAGACACAGAGGGCCATGTGGGAAAAACGGACAAATGTGCCATCTGTAATACAAGAGACACTACTATTGGATGCTGGTAGTGCTTCTGAAGTCATAAATTGGTAATGCTATTAGTGCTAGACACTAGAACTGCTGCTGGTGTCCAACAAGAGGAGTGATTTTCCCGCTGGGAGAGTGAGTCCTGCTCTCCCTGTGGAGAAAAGTGTATTAAAAACGTGGAAACTGGTGAATTATGTTGTCTGGTTTGTGTGGGGTTGGGTTGTTGGTTTGTTTTTTTTTTTTTATGAAAACACTAGCATGTATTTTATGCAGTGCCTGCATTGTTGCATTTCAAGTAGGTTCAAGTATGTAACCTAGAGCAAAATAGGACAGAATATGGGATTAGTTTTTGTTAGGCCCTAGGATGGCATGTAGTAGGGCAGAAGAAAGAAGGGAAAGGACACAGATGAAGGATTTGAGGTAGGGGTAGGTAAAGGATAAGTTAGAGCCGTCTTTCCGTTAGTGATGTCACCCCTCAAGCAGGATCGTGCAGGAAGTGTCTTCTTCAAGTAAGAATACAGCTCTGCTTAGTGGTGTGCCTCCTTATTGTTGCAGTAGCAGACTTAGCCGTACATGGGCACCCTTTTCTGATAGGCTATGTGTAGATGCCAAATACAAGATAGTATCTGTCTGATAGAGCTTACCCTGCAAATATAAATATGCAGTCAGGTTGGGAGGTGCAAAGAGACATTGAAACAGTCATCTCTGATCTCTGCAGGTACCGGTCCTGCTATGAAAGCACAAAGGGCTGAGACCTCTTCACTTACGGGAATGGTCTCTTGCAGCAGTTGTTTTCTCTTTGTCATAAGTGGGGTTGCTTGGAGAATGTGTCATAGCTGCACAAGCCTCTTTTAGAAGAGACACCTGATGAGCATTGTGAGAGAGCTGCGTGACTGAGTCAACACCTACTTGTACGGGTGGTATGACAGAAGACTTATCTCAACATAATGAATGCCTGAGTAAGGCAAGTGGAGTGAGAGGGATGTCACAGGACAACAGGTGAAATAACAGCTTGAGGTCTCTCTACTCCCAAAAAAGTATTGTGTCAGTGACCACAGTAATGATTCGTTTGTGGTTATACAACATACTTTAGCTTCAGAACAGTGAGTCAGAACATTCAGCAAACAGTGTGATTTTAGTGTAGTGTTTGCAACGTGAACTTATACTTTCATGTTCCTTTGAAACAATGTGCCTAGCTTAAAAGAAGGTGTCATACATGCCGCCAGTTGTGTGCTGAAGAAATTCTGTCTGGCTCTTGAGAGAGCAGTCTGTTAAATCAGACACCAGAAGGTCACCCTGGGGTCATAAACTATGTTGCAAACATAGGACTTTGCAGAAAGTTTTGGGGGTTTGGGTACAAACAAGTAACAAGGTAAGGGAGTCCATGTGTTTGGTTCCATTTCAGACTTCTGTAAACAAATAAACTGTGACCCCAATCTGATGGTATACAAAAAGCCTGTTAGCATGCACCTTTCTCTCTTCCCCCAGTGTCCCCTTCGATTAGGTACAAAGGTCTTGATTGTTTATATCAGATAAACTCTGCATTATGAAGCTTACAATGTAGTGTTACACAAAGAACAAAGTTAATTTTGGGACATTCTGATACTAAAAAAGGGTGAACATGCCTGGTGTCAAACATGACAATCATTGATATTTGGGTAACTTTGTTTACCACTAAGGAGGTCAGTGCAGGCAGTTAGCAATTGGTTGTGTGTACAAGTTAGTAGATCCTACGTGGCTGAATGACTGAGCATTGCATATCGCACTTTATTTTTGGTTTCCTGCTTTTATTAGAATATTCCATTCAAATCCCTTCTCTTTGAGGATTTGTTGTATTATAATCCGTGTGTTCGGAAGTTACAACAGTGGATATCTGTGAAAAATTAGGTTTGAGCGAACCAAGCGGAGAGATGTGGAAAATGTAAAATGGTTTTTAGATTCACAGACCTTATCAACTTTTTGGAAAACTTTTTACTCCCAAGAATAAACACTATATAATGTCCAGGAAGCATCAGTAGTGGAAGGGAATGAGGGAGTCAAGGGGAGAAAAATAGTTTAATCTGAATAAAAGATCTATGCAAATGCTGAAGAAAACCAGAAATGACGTTACATGGCAGAATTTATCTGTTCCAGCAAGCATAAATGCTGTAGATGGAGTAGCAGCTGAATGGCTGTAGAAATTAATTTGCCCCACACAGAATAAGTTGAATAATTTACTAGAGTAAACATGCAGGGCCATGATGGGAAGCCATCTATTCAGGGTATCTAAAGGAGACGAATAATGAAAGTAATCTCTTAACTTGCTTTTTGCAAGCAGAGAGAGAAGACATAAAAAGCTTTCTTGGGCTGTGTGTATGAGGATGGAGAGAAGCCGCTGTGCACACTGCCATCTTACTGAGCAAATATGGGTACCAAGAAAAATGGACTCACCAGCTGACTCCTGACAAGACAAAGGAGAAGTCCTGAGTGTTGCTCCTTGTATCAATGCATGTTTCTTGCCTCAGGAGAAAAGAAGAACTGGAATCGTAAGTAATCTGTCCCTGAAGCAATGCATCTGTGTACCACTCCTTACACAGGACCCGTGACAGTTGTTTCTTTCTGGTTTCTGTATTATAGCCACAAAGCTATATGCTTCCTGCCAATGATACAGTGATGGAGTGTAATGATGAATTAGAATAATTTGCGAAGGAAAACATGTATGGGCTGATTTTATTTTCCTTCGCAGTGAAGTAATACAATGTGCTAGGTGTCCAGCAGGAGAAACCTGACATGGGGAGTGAACTCCTTCCACAGGTATATGTGTACAAATGGTAAAATCAGGCCTTCACCTGCTGTCCTGGCCAGAGCAGTGTGCAATATAGCTCCTGTGTTCACAGTCGATGGAATCAGGGGACGCAGGTATCAGCTTGCTGGAGAGCAGCAGGTCTGTTAGCACTCTGTCAGTCTCCCTTTGACAGGCAAGCCCCAGGCTTCCCTGTGACAGTTGTGGAGTGTATTGTGCTTGTTCCTGATGTCTGAGAGTAGTATAAGGTGAGATGCAAAGCTTAAACAGCTTAATGAGGTGCTCATCGAAATAGACAAGATCTGTTGAAATAAAACATAGTTGTTTTTTTGCAAGCAGGCTGGGAGATTGCACCCTTAGTGCTAAATTAGAATTTTCACTGGATAAATAAAAATTGCAAGAAAACTATTTAATCCTCTTTCATACATGAGAAAGAAGGAGAAAAAAGGACAAATCCACTGCTTTTGGACATCTACTGGTGTTTCTGATGTCTTTTGGCTTTTGTCTAGAGGAGAGAAAACTGTAGTGGTTTTCATTCGGTCTGTATGAGAAGATGCTTATGTCTTTTACACAATATTGAATGGTTAATCTCCATTGAGACCAACTGAATCAGCACATTGTTAGGAAACTTTCTGGCTTCTTTTGCTACAGCCTTATGTCACATCAGTAAGGAAACATGCAGCTGTCCCTCGTTTTCTACAAAACATTATGGAAGTGTTACACTGGGTTTGGCTGTGCATGTAAAACATACCGTATAAGATGAAAAGTTTTTATGTTTTTGGACAGCTTTTCAGGCAGCTGAATTTGATGAAATGTGTATGCATGTGGTGGAATGCATCCTTTGCAGCGTCAACCAGCAGTCTGGACAGAGTTTGGACTGCCTTTGTGGCCTGAGAAAAAAGAGGTGTCTCCATTGGGTGACTGACTCAACCCTCAGCCAGTGGATGCACTACTTTGCATTGCTTGTAGATAGCTTAACGTGACAGAAATTTTGTCTTTACTCATGTGGTAGTAAATGGTTTCATCATAGTGGCAAGTTGAGCTGGGAACTGCTGTGGCAGGTAAGCATGTTTGCCTTAAGACACAATATAACTGGCATATTAGACACTATCTTACTGCATGCTAGGAGCATTGGCAGAAACACTCTCTGAAGTTACAGAAAGGTCTCTGTAACGATCACAGTCTGGTTTTATGACTTTGTAACATTTCCAACTGTACCAAGTCATTTGGACTTGCATATGGACAGGTGAAGTAGTTTATTGTAAGCTGGTGAAAGGGACACAAGTCTTCAAATGCTTGATTTCAGTGATGTAGTTGTGCACCATTCTCCTCCTGCTTGTTTTGCTACTGAAAGAGGAACAGCCAGATTTCTTCTGCTGCTGATGCCTATAAAATTTTGACTCAAAGAACTGCTTCTCTACCCACTGGTGGGAAATGAGTTCAGTGGGGTGGTTGATGGAGCAGCTGCTCCCTGTGCCTGGCCCAGCTAAGAAGATTATTCTGCTGTCAGCTGATTTGCCTTTCCTGCCTACCCAAAGTTCTTCCACTGTCCTCACATGGATCATCTTCTGGTGAATTTGCGAAGCCTTATACCTTGGATCCATTAATGAAGCAGACTTTCTTGTGCACACTTAATTCGTTGTGCTCTCATGAGAACTGTTTTGTGCTACCCAAGGCTTATGATTAGTCTGGCTTTTGAAGGCTGATTCAGCAGACATATCTCCTATAGCAGTCTCAAGTGCAGCAAGTATTATGCATATCTGCTGTATCAAATTCCATGGAGCTTGTGGGTGGTTTGGAAATAATGTAAGCTAAGCAGTTTTAGAGCACAGCTTGTTTCTATAGATGAAGGCACTATAGCTTCTACAAAGTGCAGCTTTTTAGTTAGTTTTTTTTTTTTTTTTCTTTTGGTCATGCATATTAACTGGGCTTAGAAGTGAGGAGATTCAGTGAGAACCACTCTCTCTTTATGATCTGGGTGGAGTGGGAGAACACAGTAGAGGATCGTACAATTTGAAAGGCAGTGCCCTGACAGAGATGTACTGCAAGTTCTGCTAATTTTACATGTGTGTGGATCTAGACATGTGTCTAGATTCCACCCCATATCATAAAGAGGTGCTGTGCACTGGAGGCTTAATTCAGATTGGACTCTTAAGGTTTGTGTCAGGTTATACTGAACTTCTCAAAACAGAGCTGGTAGCCCTGGAGAAGAAATACCTGCAAATGGTTTCTTAATTTTAATACAAGGAATGATGATGTATTATTTTCCTTTTTATAGGCTCAGTGGCTCTGCAAGAGAGTGCTTCCATTTTTATCCTAAGTGTGTGGTACACCACTTAAGAACAATGAATGCAAACTTTCTTTTTTAAGGTCAGGCTTGTAGTTTTAGAAGGGGTACTGCTGCCATGTAGCTCTGTTTCTTCACTAGCATTTATGCTGTTTATCATGTCATTTCCTGTCTTTATACTTTTGAAAAGAGAAAACTTCATGTGTAGATGATAGCGTGTTCTCTTCTGTGGGAGCAGGAGCAGATGTGTAAAGTAGCTCTTCATGTGGAGCCTGTAAGTGAGAATCAGCATCGGGAAGGGCACAGTTCACAACAGTAAAAGAGGGACTTGTTCTACAGCCTCCCTTGTGATCTGAATGCAATAAACAATACAGGGGAATGTAGCATGATTAGTGAATCTTTGTAATTTTTCCTTATCTTACAAGTCAATTAGCTGCAAAGGTGCTGGGACCAAGGCAACATTTTGCAGGAGGAGTAATATAGCCTGGGTAGTGTTCCTGAAGGTGGAGGCACACTGCCAGTTTGTAGGTCTGTGCCAATCTCCCTGTTGCTGTGTTGTTAAATGTGCTGATTTGCACGGATCACTGTGTTCCTTCAAAGAATCTGTGCTTGAGAGTTCTCCTTAACAATTCCCCATGTTACCTGTGTGTCCAGCTGCAGATGTGTCAGCCTTTCTGCTGAGAAACATAGAATCTGGAGGTAGTAGAGGGCAGAATTGCAATCTGGTTTTCCAGTTGGTTAGTAATGCTTCTCTGTAACCAGCTGATGTTTCTTCATTGAGAAACAGTGACTGCTGTTTGACTTCTTTGCTTTTGCTGATCATGACATTTGACACTACCACTGTCCTGTTTCCTGGCTGTGTTCCTTTGATGCTCTTAGAAAAATCACTGAGTTTGGTTCTAATACACACCATTTTTTGGTGAATCTGACATCTCTTCCCTCAGGAATGGTGGTCTTGTGAGAAGAAGCTGTTCTTTAGGCACAGGGGAATGCCCGTTATGGCAGTACTATAAATGTGTCAATGAGCAGTTTTTAGTAGCAGCAGGGCTGTTCCTAAATTGCGCTCGTGGAACAATAGGTGATAAAGCACATGTTAAAAAGGAAGAACAGCTTAGCCTCCTAGGCTGAAAAAACAGAAGTGGTCCATATCTGGGAGATGAGAATTGTAGACTGTCAGTAGCAAATATAATGTTACAGGAATGGCCAGTATAACATAGGAGCAGCACTATTCACTCTAACATGTGCCCTGATCTTAAAATCAATTGCCTATTTGGATGCCAAAGGAGAATATGCTGGCAGAGAAATTATTTCAGCATGTACAACTGAGGCACTTTGGCAGTGTTATGAACAGTATTATTTGATGCAGGAGATGACTGAACCAGCAGAGCAGCAGCTGGCAAGACAGTCCAGGAAGGGCTGAAATCTGTGCCTGTTTGAAGGAGAGACAACTACTGTGTTGCAGTAAAGACAGCTCAACCTTTTCCTGGTATTTGAGGCAAAAAAAATTGATGTAGACAGAGGTCTTTATAATCTGAGCAAATAAATGCTTGGCAGTAGCATTATATGAACATAAACATCAAGGCATTGCAGAGATATTGCAGTATTCTATCCTAGATGCTTCTGAATGTGTTCTGTGTTTTCTTTACTTTCTATTTTGTTTAAAAAATATCTCTCCACCTGAGTTTCTTAAGGATCTTACTCACTCTACAGACTAAGTTATTTGTGAGATAAGCAAAGTGTATTGGCAGTGCCTAATTGCTGTATTAATTTTTACGGGGTGGTGATTTCCATGTTCGAATGATCAGACCTTGGTGAATTGAATCAGTCTAGCCCAGGTGCCTCAGTTATCCAAAGGCCAGAGCACATCACGAAGGTTTGACGTGAAAATACAAGTCTTGAAGTGTTGGTGTACTGGTTGTACTCTTGGCACACAAATCTTTCCCTGCATTGGCAGATAAATGAACCTGGTGACCTGCTAGGTCTTTTCCATCTCCCTCTTACATGACGGTCCATGTTGAAGCCCTAGAGCATCACTGTTGTTGCCTCCTTGTGAGCCAGCTGGCCTCAAGGTAAGAATCTGTCAGTCACTGACTAGGAGAGTCTGCCAACTGGCTGTGAGTTGTGTGCTGGCTCAGGAGACCAGTCCTTCAAACTTTTATAGCCTGCAGAAATGGGCCTTTCTATTATCTGAACCTGTGATTGTCTGGAGATTGCTGGGCTTTGTGATGACCTGGGGATAATAGCCTTGTGCTTTGTAGTGTTCTGCTGCCCTTTGAATTTGAAGTGTAGTGAGATCGAAGTGTGGCAGTTCTTGAAATAGCATGGAAATGGAGCCAGCTTGGGGGCCTCTATGGAGATCTAAAGCAAGTGGGGTGCAGTTGGCATAGCCTACCGTACTGCTGGACCAGTGTACCCCTTTGCAGCCTCCACATCCAAGTTCTTCACAGTAACCTTAATGTGCTGTGTCCTACTGCAGAGAAAGGGGAAAGATTGCTATGGCATTACGGCTGGCACTCTGTTTATGAGATGGATCCTGTGTGTAGCATGAGGCTTTCAGGCAGAGGGAGTACATGTCTCCCTGTGTTGTCAATGTGCTGAGATTATGATAGTGTGTAACTCGTGAATTGAAGTGTGAATTACTACTGCATGAATCTTTCTCCTTCACTCCTCTATGCCCAAAGTAACAGTGGCTTCTGGAACATTACTACAGTGGAGGAAGAAGCCTTTGAATTCAAAACCTCTCTTCCTTTTTTGTATATACATAGGCTTCCAGGTGTTACAGAGGAAAGGATGAATGTGTGGAGAGAAGAGTCCCCCTTAAAAAGGTGAAGGAAAGAAACAATTAGGTTGATTGAATGAGAGGATAGCAGAAATAGGAGAACAAACAGATGAAAAATGTATGAAGACAGTGAAGAGATAAGCTGGCATCTGGAAAAATGGCTATATTCTTAAATATGTCTAGGAGTTTTGGGACCCTCTAATCTCACTTAGTTCCAGTTTATTTCTGGCAATCAAAGTCGCTATTGGAAAGGCTTTTTAGATTTCTGAATCACTTCTGAAGGTCTTCAAAATTTTATTCTGGGTCTGACATACTAGGAAAAGCTGCTTTTTGTCACTTAAACTGTAAAGGAAGCAGTTGTGAAGGTTTTCTGTGTGCTACCTATATAGGATGCTAAGGGAAGTAAGATGAAAGTGCACTGACAGTATGGAGCCAGGTGGGATGTGATGTGCGTTACCACTTCCTGATCACAGAAGGAATAGTGTTGAGTTTTGGAATGTCTCATCGTGAGGGGATAACAGACAAGTTAGATGTGCAGAGTCAGAATAAACATTTATACATCCTTGTGCAAAGATCTTTGGATCTGATTTACAAATATTTATTTATTCTTCCCCCATTGTGCCCCCTTGTCCCTTCCTGTGGTCAGCGTAAGATTTCTTGTGTCACCAGGTGCTTTGAGAATATGCTTCTGTGTCTTGTGAGCAGCAAAAAGCTCTGATATGTTTTATATGCCACAATAATATCTAGACTTGTAGTGATATAAAGTACCTTTGGATATTGAGTTCATATTCCAGGAAAAACACCAAGTCAGCCTGTATCAGGTTATGTTAGTGTAAGACTGTGTCTTTGAATAGCTAATTCCTATGCACCACACTCTGCGCTGCCCTGATACCTGGTGATTAAAGAGGATTCTTTAAAGTGGCACTAATATTGTCCATCTACTGGCAGAAGTTCTTAAAATCTGCACCGACTGTAGTTGTTCAGTAGAAAGGTAAGTATGCCCCTTAGGAGAGCTGCAAGGGAAAACAGCTTATCTGCACACACCTGAAACTGGAAGAGACAATTCACTGGAACTTAATTTGCTGCATGTTGGAAAGACTGATGATGATTCTGCATTCCGTTGGCAAAGAAATGAGGTAGATGGCAAAAAAAGCTCTTATTATAGTGCCTGCGTAGTAGAAATTTATGAGTAGCTTGTTCTGCTTTTGCAACTTGTGATATCATTTCAGAATCTTGCCGTCAGGATTTTGAGGGAGAAAGCTTCAACACTGTAGCTAAAGAATGACGCCTGTACCAGATCTGACAATACTGTAATTTCTATCACATCATATCCTAAATACTGCAAATATACTGTTGCTGTAGATGAGAAATTTAATCCTATTTGCAGTGTTTTCATAATCAAAACGATGCAGAGTGGGAAAAGGAAGGAGAATGCCTAGGAGAAGCAGCTATTTCATATTATGCTGGGACAGTATTGCCAGTGAGGAAAGAATGAAAACTTTTGTCGCAGCTTCTTCCAGCAGCTCTTCCTGCTCAGCGGGACTTAGCTATGATGTTGATCAGAGGTTGTAGTAGGTAGAACCGGTATGCCATTGACATATATGATGGGATGCTAGCTGAACTGCAGGGATTTGGAAAAGACTGTCCATTTCTGTAAAACATACCTCTTCAGTGAGGGACATGGGGAAGAGCATAAAGGCTTTGACTAGAGGTTTTTGTAGCTGGTACCTTGTTTCAGCTGATAACCAATAACAGAGGACAGTAGTGAAAGAAGTGTAAGAACTGGAAAACCCATTCTGTAGGTTTTTAAATTGAAAAGTTCTGTTCTTATTTCTTTATTATTATTTTATTTTTTACTTCTCCTCCCCTCCCCCCAAATGTGTTGGTCCAGTTGAACTTTTAACGCATGAACACTTCTGACATAAACCTCAAAACCTCATCCCCTGGCAGTGGATGACACAGCTTGGCTACGTTTTGTAAGAAAAAAGGTGAAACTTTCTTTCTGAGCCTTCCACCTGCTGGCCTCTCTTTCTTTTGGAGCAGATGCTGAAAAATCAGTCTTCATTTACTTCTTCACTTGTGATTTTGTAGACATCTATGGCATTTATCATGAACTCTCCAGTTATTTCTTTGCCAGGTTGAAGTTCCTTTGTCTCTTCAGTCATTCTTTACATGGCAGCTGTTCTGGGCTTTTCATCAGGCTGATTTTCCTTGTTTTTCGGTGCTGTTGTCTTTCCTGAGAAGTGGCAGCCATACCTGTGCACCGTGTTCAAGGTGCAGATGAACCTCTCATTTATGCTGTAACATAATGTTCTTCTGTGTTTTTTCCTTTCTTAAAAATTTCTAAAATGGCACTAAAATTGCTGAGCACGGAGCTTGACTTTTATAAAGGTTTCTGCTATAACCCCCGAATTTGTCATGTGTGGTGTCAGCTAATTCAGATCCCATCCACGTGTATGTCATACAGCATTGTTGTAAGCAATTATTAAGAGTGGATTTCATCTGTCATTTTGTTGTGATACTGCTGTCCATCTGTAACTCTTGTCTAGTAGGTTTTGGTTTTAGTTATTTGAATAACGTGGTGACATCTACAAACCTTGACAGTTCACTTCAAAAGAAGGGTAATTTCACCCTTTTCCTGCATCATTTGGTAATAAGTTGGACAGCAGCAGCTATGGATCTAGAATAGCTCTTTGCCAGATTTCACTGAGTCCCTGCTCTGGAAAAACTAATTTTTCTTTCCTCTAATCTCCCTGTTTCTCCATCAGGTCACTTCCAGTCTTCATCCACAGCAGTGTCAACTGAGGAATTTTCTTGAGTTCAGGTAGACTTTATCACAGTGATCTTTCATGCCTGTGTGCTCAGCTATTTCTTTAGAGAACTCTAGTGTTTAAGAAAGAGGCACATTTCCTTCTACAAAAGCTGTGTCAATCTTCCTGCAGAAAGGGAGGTCATTAGACTATTGTCAGTAAGGGACATTCAAAAGCTGCAAATTCAGTGGTAATTAAAAACTAGGGCTCATCAAAACTTAGTTGTGAAACAGAATTTGTGACTTTTTTTTGTTACACAGTGCTTTAAGAAATGCATCAAATCTTGGGGCATTCACTGATTTGATAACAGGGACTCTCAGTTAGTTTCAAATGCTTGTCTTAAAATGGTTTAGCTTGTGATTTAATGGAAAACATGCTTCTTCTGCAGACTTTATTTGGATGCCAAGTCCAAAATCCGAGAACCAGGCCGATTTCTAGTTGTTCAGCCTTCTGGCAGAAGCAGGAGTTGCATTAGATTACACTTGCATAACTTCCATGTATCTGAGAGGATTTTTGCCAAAAGACTGCATTGCCGAAATAGCTTTATACCAGGGGGCAGAGGCAGCATAGAACCTTCTGAATCTGCTGCAGCAGATGATGGTATGTGATCATCAATATATTATTTTTTCTTTTTCTGCCATGATGTTGCAACTACAAGAGCTGTGTGGGATTACTTGTAAAGTCTATGTCTGTTCAGCAGCTGTTAAAGAAGCAGTGTTGTGGTTTCTCCATGTTGTTCTTAAGTTGTTCTTGTTCTGGGGGAACCACTGTGAGAAACAAGAGACTTTATTCAATCTGTGGATTTTCTGTTTCTAGATCAGGAGGTTCCTCCCTCCATTCTCTCTCAAATGCTCCTGAAGTTTTACAAATGATCAGGACTGAGAGGTAGATCAGGTCTACTTCAAGATGATTTTTAGCTGCCTGGCCATGTTTGTTGAGCTGCTGAGCTGGAGGTCAAAGACATCAGTAGTCCTTTGAGTTGTCTGAGCCCTGTGGATGGAACAACTGATAGTGGTGCGTGACTGGTGTATGACCAGCAATGACTGGTGTGCAGTAAAAATTTTTTTATGAGAAACTACTGTACAGTGAAAAGCAATCCTATGGAAATGTGTTCTGTGGTAGCAGAGCAGCAATTAAGTCCTGTCTCTCCCTACTGGGAGATGACTAATATTTAGGTTATTGCCAAACTTTTAATGCAAAATAAAAAGCGAACCCATTCCAAGAGGCTGAGGCTCAGATGAGCTTCCTCATTAAATTAACCTTTTTTTTCTTTTAATATATATAGAGAGGAAGCTGTTTTAATTATTTCTGTACCTGGAAATAAAAGCAGTGCCATGAGGCTACTGTAACATTTGGAGTGGAGATGTACTCAGCGTTTCTGGCGTTCCAATGTATTGGCATGTGACTGGCCATGCTGTGCATCAGGGCTGTGCTGGAGGATAGGTGGCTGACTGGGTGTGTTGAGGAGTCATTATGCAAGCTAACTGGCTTCTGTGTCATTTTGTCAATAGAGGTGTTACAAAAATCAGTAGTAAGCTATTTGGGAACTGGGGCTTTGCCAGATGAAAAGAATTAACAGCTTCTTGAATATCAGCAGTAGAAATTAGGTCATATGAGGAGTCAGCCATGTGCTCAGAAATAGATGGTAACTGTAGTTTTATTTAATAAGAGAGTTTAAGATGATTGTGAAGAAGACTGTGGGAGTCAACATACTTTTTGCAAATGCACAGAAAAGATTAATAAATGTTTTTTAGGGAACAAATTGTCTGTCTGCTCTAGTTTAAGCATAGGAACGTTCTTTGCTACCTGAATCATATTCCTTTTAACTTCTTTATTTTATACAAGGTTTTTTTTATTATTTATCTCCTCTGGGTACATTTGAAGCACCCCACTGGTGTGCTCAACTTTTGAATTATAGAACCAAGTAGGGTGGAAAAGACCTTTAAAGGTCTTTGAAGAGGTATGTCAATCAGTGATATTGCTTCCTGTTTATAGAGAGCAGTATTATGTTCCAAATCGTACTGAAACTTGGGATCTTGTTTCAGAAAATTAAGTGGAAAATTAATTGATTATTTTTTAGAGACTCATCTCCTGGGAATAATGCGGGATAAGAAAAAAGGGTTTGATTTCCCACAGCAGTGGGAGAACCAAATGATGAGGTACATATGTGAGTTGTGGTTTGAACCACTGATGCTTTATATTTGAGGGAAGCTGCAACAGGACAGTAAGTTTTAGGTATATAGAAATTGTGGAAAAAACATTGGGCACAGAGTGTTCTGTTTGTCAGCAGTCAAAAGCCTTTTTAATGGCTACATCTTCAGAGGAGTCTGCTTTGTGGTCCAGCAGCCAGTGCAATGACTGCTGTTGCTTGCATTTTTCACCACTGAGCCTTTCTGCTTTTCTCTGCTGCAATACCATCTTCCTCTTTTATCTGTGATCACGTTCACCATTGTGAACTGGTTTGTGATAATTGGTGTAGAACAAGAAATGTTTTAAGCATTATTGTATTTTGCAGAGGGCCTGAGGGATGTAAAAAGCCCCAGAAAGAGGCGAGAGAAATGTTAAGAGAAGTTTTAGTGCAAATGTGGATTGTACATTTGTACGTGTACTTTGTAAACTGTCTGTGCCATTCTCTTTGATTATGTTTGAATAGGTAATTCTGTAATTCTTGTAAAGTGGTAGGTAGAAGTATCAGTGTGAGCTTTGGAAATGTTTATGACCTGTAATCCCATCTGGTGAGAAAGCGTTTTTCCTCAAAAATTCATAGGCATGCAGACGCCAGACCTTTCCTTATGGAAGAAGGGATGAACTTTACATAGCTTCACTGTTATTTCTTCCTTTCAAGAACATATTTGGCTGGGTTTTAAAGGAGCTCAGCTCCCACTTGAGCACCTAAATTAAATGGCTGGATTTGCAAAAGTGTTTAGCATCCAGCAGCTACTTTTGTTCTCACATATGTACCCAAATGGGAGATTAGTTATTTTGACAGTGTGGCCTATTATTTGTTAAGTTGATTGTGATTAAGACTCTGAGCATTCCATGAGCACTCTATTAAAATACTGATAGAACAGACAACCTTATGGAGCCATTTATAAAGCTGTGCTGCTGGGCTACTAGACATCTACCTGAGTCCTTTTCCCCCCATCCTTACAGTGCTAGTGAGGCACAACTGCATGGCAGGCACTAAAACTTTCGTTTAGCAAAGTCTTTGGTTTTCACAAAGCTGCAGCACGGTGGCTAAGGTGGCCAGCTGTCAGAATTGTGCAAGTGAAACTTTTACCTAAAGGTAAAGAAGAGAGCTGAGCCTTTTCCTTCCCTTTGCTGTTATGTGGGTTTGGAGAGTTTGTGGGGAACATGTAGAAATGTGCTGAATCCCCTGCATAGGGATCTGATTTCAGTAAGTTGAATGCTGATATCCTCGCTTTTAAATTGGCAAAATTGGCATTTGTTGCTTAAGTGTACCCTCTGCTTAACAGGTCCTGTGAATCTGAGCTCTGAACAATCTGTTACTCTAGAAATCTGCATTGCCCCTGCCTTAACTCAGAATTTGCTTACTGAGCTTATGTAAGTGTTCTAAACTCATGGTAGCTGAGATCTTCCCAAACACCCATGCATGTTGTATTTATGATGTGTCTGTTTTATTGATGTGGACAGAATAGGTTCATGTCATGAGTCAAGTATGTCTTCATGGTGCACTGGAATGTTTGCTGACATGTCTGAGCTGCTGCTCACTTGTGGAGGCAGTTTAATTACATCCACATACTGATTGCACCGAGAAGATATATAGGACTTTACAGTTTAGAATTATCCTGATTGTCTCTGCAGGGGATGGCACAATGCTGTAGAATTCAGTGTGATTCTCTTTGATTTCAGGCCAGTGTCCAAATTAGTGTAATTTTTTCACTTTTTGTTTGTGTAACTCTTTCTGGCTCCTGTGATGGCATCCAGGAGATTCATTCATAATCAGAGTTCATCCTGGTAGGGCCTTTACCGGCGCTTCAGTGCTGAGCTATTCACCTTTGCAGTCAGTGGGAAGACTTGAGTGTCTCACATTTTTTATTAGAAGTGGATCAGATGTTTACTGACAGGAAGTGCTCTTTTGAGAGCTTGCAGTTATGGATAGAAGTAGAGTTGGGGAAGCAGCAGTAAGGAATTCTGTGGAGTGGCTGTGAAATATGTTAAAGAGTGTGTACAATATAAGGGGCTATTGTCTCTCTTGAGGAGACATAGGAAGCAAGTGTGCCAACATCCATACAACAGGTGTTGTCTTAAAACCGTTCCAGCATACTGGACTTAGTGCTGCACTGAAAGAAAATACCACTACTCAAAGCGTGTATGGTTTAGATCATCATAAAGCTGCCTGGTAGAATAACGTTAGAGAAATCCATACGTGCAAGCTAGCTTTGTAACAGTGTGTTTATGGCAAGATTGCCTTACTTAATTACTATCTATGGAACTGCTGTGAGCATCATACTGTACCTAAGCTATAATAAATAGTTGAAAGCGACTACTGATCATTATCTGATAGGTAATACCTGAGGAAACGAAACATTATTGCCATTATGAATTGAGGGTTTTTTTTACTGGTTTTGGTTTTCCATTTTACTGAATAGCTGCTGACAACAGCATCTGAGTCTCTTGAAGATGGATTACAGTGGTTGACACAGGACAATTTTATGGCTGTATCGTATATGTATGTTTTAGAAGACTGCACAAATGTCTACTGCATTAATTGTGTATTGAGAAAAATGAAGTCTAATAGGAAATTTTACCTTATGTTACAACTTCAACTAGTGGTGCACTATTGGAATCTCTCTTCAGATAGAAAAGAATGATGTAAACTATTTTAAATTGTTTTTAGCAATTAGTTATCTGTGGCTGTCAGTAATAGTCATATGAAATGTACGTAGTATCAAAAACTTTTAAAATAAAGCATTTTAATACTGTGATTTCATTTTTTTTTTTTTGTAGCTCTGTAACTATTTTTTTCATAAGTATTGCCCATTTAGTTTATCAAACTTTTGAAATTTGTTTCTGGAAGTTACTTATCTCTGTCCTCCAGCTTTAAAACTGCAAGCAATACCATACATTAAAATTTGGCTGTTTATTGTATATCCTAATTTTCAGTGAAAGGATTACTCACAAAACAGAGATAAGGGAAAAATGGAAGAACATAACGATTTGCCTCCAGATGTGAATTCTTTTCCTCCTCAAGGCATAGGTGTGAAATGACAGATACTCAGCTGAACAGTGGATAAAAAGGTCTTAATATTAAAAACAATATGATGGCAAATATACTTTACAAGCAGTCTTTGGATACTCGCCCTTGCTTTCATTTACCACCCTAAATTAATATTTAAACTTAATAAGATCTGCAAGGGAGTTGTGTAGCGATTTTCATTTGTCTTCATGTACTGTAGTGCTGCTATATAGAAAACTGTATTAATGTTTATAAGAGGCAATTTTGTCAAGAACTACTGTATAATATAAATCTGCATTAATTATTGCCCTTGTTAAAAGTTGTAGCAATAAAACATCATAAATCTCTGTCTGTATATCCATTAGATAACTAGTAACTATGGCTAGGTTGCTCTGTGTGCATGTGAAACAAAAAAACAAAGTATGAACACAGCTTTATTATGAAGTAAAGGACAGTGGGAGACTTAGATGAACTACTGTGTATAAAAAGCTTTGCTCCTGCTACTTAAGAAGAGCAATTTCATGATGTTTGTTCGTGTGGTCCAGCTATTGCGTAGTAGCCCCCAGCTAGCCATCGTACTCATAATCATGAGATATCTCTCATAATCTCTATTATCATAGCACATTTTTCTTCCACAAGAGAAATTAGATGCATAGTGCTCTGTGGCTCACGATTTTGCCATCTTAAAGTGATGCTTAGTATTTGAGTGATGGTTGAATCACCTATTTTATACTTAAGTACATAATCCCAAGAAGGTTTAAATCAATGTGTTAATTGGTAAGTGATACTGTAATTATATGTATAATCATGGAAATTTGGAATCCAGATTATTTACTTGCTCTCAGGAAATTAATCTACAGAGGTCATACATTAGATTGCTTGTTTATTAAGTGGAACCCCTGTAGTTACAAAGTACTGATTGGCTATAAGCTGAATGAAGCATTCTTAGAGCTGTATCCAGCAGGTGTCAACAGTTCAAATCTTTGAGTGCATATCGATCCAGATTCAAACAGTTCATTAATCTAAGCACACATTATATAGATTTTTCAATGCAGTTTTGAAAGAGTTGAAAAATTGTATTGAATGATGAGAGATGATACTCAAATTATGGTTTTATGGCAAATCTCCCTTGTGCTTGTGACATACTCGGATGGGGTTGGGTGCTAAAACTGTGTCTTGATTTTTATGTTCAGATGTACTTTCCTGGCTTGAGAGTAGCTTCAGTGGGTGAAGTAGTCTTTCTTTGCTGGCAGTCCAAACCATCTCTTTTTCTAGCATCGGTTTTGTCACATTGCTTGCATGGAAATAATGTTGGTACCACTTCAAAGTCCCAGAGACATCAAGATATGCTTTCTTTTATTTCTTCTTCTTCGTCTTGATCCTGGAATCTTCAAGGCCATTCAGCACAGGTTTAAATGGGACAGCTGTAGTGAAATCATCTGAACAGCTCGAACTTTTAAAGCATGTGCTGAGGTGCTTTGTTTCAGGGGGAAAAGCACCATGGAGAGCCTGCTGGGTGAAGCAGTCAAAAGTATTTGGCTGGATTTTCCCTTGTCCAAACCAGTGTACCTGAGAACAGAGATCAGATACTCATTCACATCACTTGTCAAATACTTTATTCTCGCTTATGAGGCTAGTAAGAGACATGGTGTTTCTCTTCTGTGATGAATTCTGACAGAGCTCTATCGGTCGGTGCATCTGTAGGCTTTCAGTTTGGCAGTTTGAGATTTTGCTCTCTTTCTCTGCTAATTGCTAGGATCTTTGTTGAAGTACAGAACAAAGGAAAAAAAGGAGATGTTTCTGCTGTTACTAGTGAGACAGAAAGGGGAAGATGGTTCAATTTTAGGGGAAAAAATGCAGTATATAGAAACATCAAGATTTTCAGGAATTATTATATTTTTCCCTTACTGTAATGATCAAGGTAAAGATATTCTTCAGTCCTGCTGACTGATTTTGATGAGGTTGCTGTGATACCCAGTACCATGTATTAGCATAGCAGGAGTGTCTATTTAATCATTTACAAATGATAGGAGTGTTTTATTCTTTTGTTTTTCTGATTCCTTGCAGTTCCCAGATTATTTTTTTTTTTGCAGTGGTATTATGGAAGTTATGATACTTCTCTGAGACACTTGCAATTCATACAGTATGAATTGCAAAGCTGCAGAAAAGGTAACAATTATGCAGTACTATTGTAGATCTGATGCAATAAAGATACTGCACAGAATCTGACCCAGTTATCTTACAGTTTATATTCCTTTTATACTGATGCTGCTATTGTTATTTCCTGGTATTAATAACTAACTTTACATTATATTTAATTTACTGAAGTGCAACTTGCATTGTGCAGCTTGCATATCTAATAAAAAAATGCACAATAGGAATAAAGCTTATAAAATAATGGATAGGGATTTTTCAGAAGAGTTGACATGCCTGTCAAGATAATGCTGATAGAATTTCATACATCTGCAGTAGGACACAAAATTAATTACCAAAGAATCTGACATTGTTAGTCTTTTTATTCATTTCAATGATAGCTTTAATGCTCTGGAAAAAAAAAAAATCAAAGCAGAATTTAAAACCATTCTCAGCATGGCAGGTTTTCATGTAGGAATGTTAATGTATGTTAAACTTTAATTAAAAAGAATGCATATCATATCTTAACCTTTTTTTTTTTTTTTAACGTCGCATAATTATCTGTCGTACAGAGCTCATCCAAAGGTATATTATTTTATCAAAAGCTTCTATTTTAATGTAAAGGATTTCTGGTTTTCAGCAAATTATTTTCATCTTGTAATTTTGGCGAGCCAGGCATACACACAATGGTGCAATCTGCAGCCTTCCGTGAGGTCCAAGCGTGTAATTCAGTCACAAAGATTGGTGACATTTCCAACTGAAATATAGATTGAGCACTTCATACAAATATAAAATACCAAGGTCCCTTTGTAACCTTTATGTTTTTAAAGACACTTTATACAGGTAGCAGCACTACTCTCTTGGAGCATGGGGGAGTGCAAATTGCTGAGCTCCAAGGCCCGTGTTTGCGTGCAGGCCGCCTTGACGGTGCCTCTCCTGCTTTCTGGGGGCGCTTTTTTTGTTTCATCCACACCGTGAGCCACTCGGGAGTCAGGAGCGGCAGTTCCTGGGTGCAGCAGTGGTGTGCGGAGGGCAGGCGCCGGGTTCCAGATGCGCCGGGTGTGCGCGCAGCTGGGTGCGGAGCACTAGGTGTCACTGTGCCTCCACTGCGGGGCGCCCGCCGAGGCATTTTTTGGGCCGCGAGTGTAACATAGCTGTGGGTGGCGAGGGTTTGTAGATGTGGTTTGTACAGCGACACTTTAAAGTCTTGAACTTTGAGACGAACAGCAGCTGGATTACTAATCGTTTTCTCATGTAATTTAAACATCAAGCATATAATTGAGAGGCAGGCATCAGCAAGCCATTTTTAGTTGGATTGGTGTGAGCCAACTGTGGTTTTGCTATTTTTGAACCACTGAAACCTTAACACACAGGAAAGAAGGTGGATTGCTGATCTGCATTTTATTTATCAGCTAAGGGATGACTTTGTTTTGTAGCCACTCGCTGGAAGAACTGGATGACAATTTTACTAGAACTTCGTAGATGAAGGTGGGTCAGGTGGTATATGCTATATTTGCTCTCTCCAGTCATTCACTGAAACTCTTTTTTTTTTCTCTTTAAACAATTAAATATAGGTTCAGCTGTTGTTTAAGCTGAAATCCGTTAACAAAGGTAAGAAATAAAGGCAGAAACACAAGGGCCAGCAGTGGTAATATGCTTTTATGCCAGCATTTAGACCAGAATTTATTTGAGAATAAATACCAGTAACAAAAGTGAGTTCAGAAGTTGGCCATTGGTGCTGCATATATTAAAGTGAAAGTTTAGGAATAGCCTCAATAACTTAAAAAATCTGTCTTGACGCATATGCTTCTCTGTCTGTCTATTTAGAAAGTATTTTCTCCAGCTTTGCCCTTACTTCCATCAGGAGAGGATCTCTGCCAGGAGTTCTTCAGTCTGGAAATAAAGATGTAGCTCATAACATCCAGTGGATAGTAGCTGGAGTTAGAGAACTGGTATGTTTACAGGTTATCGGCAAATCTAATTTCTTCATCACACAGCAACTCCTGTGTCAGCTGACATCCCTAAATCAAGGCAAAATGTTTTTCTAAAAGATACCCTGCAAATAACTTAGCTTTGTGCAGGTATTACGAGGTGAGTTTTTGTGGACTCTCTGTTGTACGAGACCTTAGGTTTTGAATTCTTGCAATTTCACCATCAGATAATCTCAGATGGGTGTGCAACCTCTGTTCATTTCCTGTGCTTCAGAGTAGAAGATTTCAGATTCTGTCCTGGCAGGATGGAAATGGCTGAAAGTGAACTTTTAGCCACATTAGATAAATAAATCATTTGTATGGTGTTTGTCTGTAGAAGGGTAATATTTCATAAATAAAATCTGGTTTCTTGTTTCTTGCCCCAATGTTTTTTGTACAACAGCCGCCGCTTCATTTACAAAACACATTTTTTTTTTAGTGTTGAATTTGGCAAATGAAATTGAGGTTTCTTCTTTTTAACATTTCTAACCAGTGAGAAAGGTTGCTGAGCAGCCAGATTCTTTCAACCCACTGTGAGCTTGCACAGAGGTAACAGATTCTGGTTTAGCAAGCAGTTCTGGTGATGATATAAAAGTTGAATTGAATTCACTTGGGTAAGCTTTTCAGAGCTCAGAGGAGAAAAAGGAGAGCAAAACCATTTTATCATTAACATCACAAGACTGGACAGTCACAGGGCTGTGATAATGTTGCTCCTCTGTAGAAATGCATCTTCAAGCAGTAAGGATGTGGGTGACAGAACTTAGTTAATGAAAAGCACAGGTTATGCAGCTCAGCAGGTCTCCATTTGACAGTTAATGGATTGCTACAGCGATCCTGTTATAAACTAGAAGGGTGATTCCATACCAAAGTCACAAGTAAAACACTTATGGTGACTTTAACTTGGAAGCCACAGATAAGCTGTTACTGTTGCACAGTCATGTTTTATCTGGAGAGGGCATCATCTGTATCCCTTTGCAAGATGCTGCAGTTTAATGACCTGATTCTCTCTTATCCCTTCATAGAGAACTGTAGGTCTGAACTAATATTGGATGCAAAGAATGAGTCTGTTAGAAGAGTATGCCTTGGACCTCAATTCTGGGTGCTAACTTCAAAGCTGGTGAAGAGCAGACTTCAATTTAAAAGGGTTGGAGGTGTTACAATTTTCTGCCCTGTCTCTTTAAGTAGACAAATTTTGTGGCAGTAGTTTTAAATAATGTAAATCAGGGTCAGGTCATTAAATGAGCCTGGGTCCTGCAGAAGCTTTTCTTCTCTTCTGGGGCTGGACTTCAGAAAAGTAAGTAGAAGGGAATGTCTGTGTGGATTCCTCCAGCATGCAGTGGATGCTTTGGAATCGGCAAATTCTGGGTTCAAACCTGCTCACTGAGTGTTTTCTTTCCTATTTGAAGACCTAAGGGTCAGAAGGCAAGAGGAGTGTAATATTCCAAGTGTGGGGAGTAAACGACTGCTGCTACTGATGTGTTGCGAGAGTGTCTAGGAACCACTGAGCTGTGAGATAACAATCCAGAGAGCAACTTTACTCAAATGCTTCCATTTTATTTAATGTTTATTTAAATAGTGAAACTCTTTTGATTGTTAAATTAACATTAAAGCAGGCTGGAAACTGGTTTACAGTCTCTAGAAAGCAGCCACACATCATCAGTATCATAAATTATGTCCTTTTTTCACCAAGATACCGGCTGCCAGCTGAAAGGTTAGAAATAACTTATTTTATTTTCAAATGCAATTTGCAGTTTATCCACAGAGAGAAGTGAGCAAATGGACGCAGCTGTCTTTTAGATTAACCCCACAGAGTCATCAGGCTTGGAGCTCCCAGAGAAGTGCAATGCATTCAGTCTTATTACTGCAACACCGAGAGGTCGAGGTGGAGGTATGTGTGCTTGTGTCAGCAGGAAGCCCAGGCTGTCATAATAACAAACCCCCAGAAGAAGGTAATGGAATAACTCTCAGGACATCAGTTCAGCAGTCGAGTGATGTGTTTAGGTCATGCAGACACAGTTTGATGATGTAAGGAGGGGCTCATGATTTTAAAGCCTTTTTTAGTGCTGATGAGCAACATCAAATTTTATTTGCTTAAGGTGTGCTGTCTTCAGTCTTTGAGGAAATTTTATCTTTTAAAGACAAGGCACCTTCTGTTTGGAAACTGTTGTGCCTCATGCAAGTGCTGAAGATATGGGAGTTCTTCAGATATTAATGAATTGAAAAGATTATGGCATATTTTCCATTTATTTTGTGTTTAGTTTCTTTCAGTGCAGTTTGTACATATCTGCAAGTCAGTTTGTTGGGAAAAACTGTAGAATAGGAGAGTAAATCTGGAATTAATAGATCCAGTGGCTTAGCATTCGTGTCAGGTTACCTAAAGTTATTTTAAAATGATACATAAAATGATTTTTAAAAACAGTGAGGCCCCTAGGTTGTTTAATTTTCAAATCCATCACTCAAGCCAGGACGGTTTACAGTGTATGTGACATAGCAGAAGAAGGATTACTGTACGTGTGAAGCGTGAGGACAAAGATTACTGAGGAAATGCTAGAGTCAGACGTAGCTGGGAATCATTGTTTTGTGCGTAGGAGCTGTTACTTATTTACAATATAACTCCATTCGATTTGACAGTGAGACTAGGTCCTACATTGAGCATGCAAGTTCAGACTGAAATACAATCTTATGTGGCATAGATGTATGTTGGTTTGGTCTTTGTCACGCAGCTGCATCATTAGTAACAGTGACATTTTGTGTGTAGAACTGCAGCGGTTGCTTACTTAAAATACTTTCCTGTAGCATGTGCCTTTTTAATGTTCAAAGGAAACTCACACAATATCTTGATCTTGATATCTTGTGACCTGGGAGCAGAGCTTATTGTATAAAAACAGCCAGCAGAAACTGGAGCCTTGCAGTGACAATGTGCAGTTCATTTCAAGTCCAGTTGGATGAATCATTGCTGAGGTTTTTTTTTTTTTTTTTTATAAGGTCACTTATTGCTGCAGAGTTTTTAAAGGAAAAGTACAAAATCGTACAGTCACTCCTGGAACAGTTTTCCCCATGTGTCAGTGGTGTATTCCTTGTGCTCAGGAAATCAATGTCAGTGATGTAATGGGAGTTTCTACATCATAGTGGTGTGTCATGCACACGAAGAGAGCATCGTGGGAGCTGGTGAGATTGATGTCCTCTCTAAGAATAGCACTGGTTATAGAACAGATTTTCCCATATACAGAGCCATTTTTAATTCACTGCCTACTGCAGCTGCCAGCCTGCGGAGATAATTCCTTCTAGCAGAATAGCTTTAGATTATTATACGGAAATCAAATTTGCATAAAAGCATTTTATCTCTCCCCTTTTTTTCACATCAAAGTTACCAAACATTCAGTGTCAGTTACTTTTTTGTGTATAGGAAGAACTTTGTTGGAATTACACCTTAAGTAAATTTTGTTAAGACCTTTCCAACTCTGTTGTTTTGTGCATTTTACAATGAATACTAAACACCTACAAATCACTGTTGTTAGGGAACAAGCAAGTGTTTTAACAAAGAAGAGTAAAAAGCAAGAGCTGTTCTTACGCACCTTGAGAAGCCCAAGTAGCTCTATTCATGTCGTCTTAATTACATGGTCCCTATCACCTGTGCAGACCTTGCAGCACGGGTCACTGCGGTTTGAAAATGTGATGTGGCCAGCCATTGGTTGAAGTGCTGTGCAAATCTAAGTAGCTGTTGTCATTCACTAATGAGGAAACTGAGGTATAGGTAAGTTAAATGACTCATGTAGGGTTACAAGCTGATAGAATAGAATTAGCCTCCTGAGTTTCAAGTAGTTGCCTGCACATTTGGACTGTTCTCCACATCATTATGTTCTATAGCACTCATTTAAACAGGTTTTTGAAGTTCAACAGTGAGAGTTATGTTTGTTGTTTTTCAGGATGATGCTTTTAATTCTATACTTAAGCGTATCTAAGTGCAGTACTTGCTGTCTTACAATCTGTATATAAGCTGCTTTTTAAAAGGTCAAAGAAAATACTGTGAAATACTGAGGTCTTAGGGCAGAGAAAGAAATATTTCTTCCATTTTGAACTCCGGGGTTGAAATTTGTGTTAATTTGCCTTTGCCTTGTTCCTAGATCAATGGGGTACTGTTTAAAAGTGTTACTAAAATTTGTGTCCTCCTCTATTGAGTTTTACAGAAGTTAAATATTTAAAGGAAACACCAAGGCAAGTTCAGTTACCTGAACTGAGGTGGCTAATGCCATTCGATGCATGCTAGGACAGCCTCTACTTGCTAGTCCAGAAGGCTGCAGGCATCCCATATATACTGTATTGGATCCAGCCTTTTGTAGACACTATCGGATGGCACTGCTTAAGCAACTGAAGTGAGATCCCAGGCTGACTGCAGAGCTAAGTGTTTTTTTTTTAAGAAGGCAAACATAACACCAGGAACATGGCCTAGCAGGCTGACCATGAAGGTAACATCATGGATCATAGCTGTGTGAAAGCAGTCAGAAAACCATTCAGGCTAGGTTCAGATTCAGAATTTGCTGCCTTATTCCTTCTAAAGCTCTTTGAAGAGGAATGTTAGGTGTGAACATGCAGTTAGACCCTGGCTGCAACTAGGAATTGCTTGGTGTGACAGAGCAGAGAGGCTGCATGGGAATTGATTCGTATGTTTTGTGGTGTTTGAGTCCAAACCTTAGGTAGACTGGAGCATCTGGAGCTCAGGCTTGTGTGGCAATGGCCCAGTGGGACCATCCGCCAATTAAAAGCAGCTGAAGTGCTGAATGCTCCAGGAAGGTCCTTTGTGATCTTCTAGCACAAGATCTGTAGGAGGTCCCAGTGGTTTGGGTTGGAGTGAAATGAATATTTATGTTGGTAGTTATAAGATCATGAACTGTTACACAGAAACAATTAATTAGTGACCTCCCTGCCTCTTCTGGCTTCATTGATTTCAGTAGATGGGGCTTGTAGAGGTCTTGGCCACTCTCAGCAGTAGAAATTATGGTTTCCTTTAGCAGCGTGCAGAGTTATGTTTTTCCCAGGAACTGTGATAGCCTGCTTAAATAGTGTGCTCCCTCTGCTATCAGGTGCTAACGCAGAGTTTATGGTTGTAACAGGCAAAATGACTTTGGAGGATTGTGCTGTAACCTGATAGTTTTTTCCTTACCCTCAGCCTTATAACATGATTTGGTCTTGCCTGTGGACGGAAGTAAATCATATTTTACCCTCACTGCTAAATTGTATTATGGCCCTGACCTTTATAGGTGAAACAAAACTGCATTATAATGTGGTTATAGGACTGCTGTGTTATACAGGGAAAACGTGGTTATCTGAGGGCCTCATGGGAGTGTCTTAAACCCAGAAGATAATCAAGAGTTTGGATAATCAGGAATTTGAGCCTTGCGTATGTGTTAAGCTAAATCAGAGCTTCACTTTGAAGCTAGGGGACTAATGTCTGTCTAGTAAATATGCATTAAAATGTAACATAATATTCAATGTGATGAAATGGAGTGGAGGCCCTCAGCTGCTGTGAGTTGTCATGACACTGAAGTGAAGCTATGACAACTAACGCCATCTGGGATCTTCCTGTCTTCCCACATCGACACTCCAGTGTGTTTTTGCTAGTATGATGCCTTCTAAAAATAGAAAAATTAGAAGAGTCAAGCCAACAGGCAATTTAAGGTCCCATTAGACAGGAAAGTGGAGGTAAAAAATCCCTGCTAACAGCAGCTGGGCTGGGTGTGTGGTACCGTATGTTAGTTGAAATGCTGGTTTTGTATGTATGGTTTCAAGCAATGCAGTAGAGAAACCAGTTGAGATCACCCTAGAAAATACATACTACTGCAGATTCCCTGAGGATCATAGGTGATACGTGATATTTCCTTCTGAGTGACCTGTTCTGTTGATTCCTGGTCTGGAAGGGGCGGGTGCCTCACAGGGACCGCAGGTGGTTGCACTGTCTGCCTCCCTGTGTAGGAGCACCGAGTGCAGATGCTTCTCTGAACAGCTTTAATGGCTCTCCTCACAAGAAACGTGGTCAGTGGGAGGCAGTGGGGCTGGCCTGGGGACACAGGTCTGTTCTGTCCTGCCTCTCTGATGTTCTCCAGGAGTCCAAGTGGAACCCTCCAATCTCAGTGTGCACATCCAGGCTCCAGGCTCTGCTAATTCACAGCTAAAGATCAGTTTACTGTGTTTCCTGCACCTTGAATCTAAGGGTGAGGCTTCACTTCATACGATACGGAGCTGTGTGAAGCAGTCTGCAGGATGCTGTAATGGTTGCTTACCTCATGTATTCAAGTTACTAAATGAAGTCTAAAATTAATTGGAATGCTCACAGCATCTTCAGGGATAAGGGTTTAACAGTGTGCAGACCTTAAACTGTTTGCACAGTTGTGCCTTACAGAAAGGATGTGTAATGTTAGCAAATATCTTTGTATGCCTTTTTACAGGCAGCTTCTCTCATCCTGCAGGATAAGTCTGACAGTTGGGGCTGCCATCCTGACGTCTTTTGCAGATTGCACTATGCTGGATGTGTGTAAAAGTGTGTAGATGTGTGTGAGTGTGTGTATATATATTTATATAAGGAGAAAGAATGGGTTTTGTGTGTATACATATAGTAAAGTTGCACTTCAGAAAAAAAGTAATTGTTTATGCCAAGGAATTCTCTTGCTTAGCCATGACCAGTATGACCGTTTCTGCTCTGGTGGGTTCCCTGTTCACTGGCTATGAGTATACAAGTGGATGAAAAGGTGGTTTCACAGGCCCACAAAGAAAGTGTATCTCATTTTTAATGTATGGTGAGGATTGGGCATTGGTATCCAGTTCTGGCTTTCTCCTTCATAACAAAGAGGGATGGAGGTACTTTGGTAACATTGAGGTTTAATTTCTACAGAACCTTGATACTGTATAAGATGCTGGAGCATCAGGTTCTTGGGCAGTAGTTTTTGCTGATATGAAGGGGGCTACCCTGGATTACAGAGGATCTAGTTCCGTAAATCCTTCAAACTTAGTTTGCTACGTGAAGTGATTTCTCTTGCTTTATCTCATAAGTCATAAGAAATACTGCTCTGCTTTTTTTTCCCTAACATATGCAGTCCAAAATACAAACTTATATTTCACTCTCAAACTGTACTAGGCAGGTGATCAGTAAAATAATATCATGTAATCAGGATAAATTCCTTATGTACCAGTCAGCCCCCCATCATGTTGTCTAGTGTAATAGAGTTCATAGTCATATGGCTACAATTTTGATATGATTCCAGCAGACATCAAAATTTATTATGTCAAAGTTGTTAAAAGAAAAAATACTGTAAGGAAACATAATTACTGACTGCCTTTCTGCAGACAGTATTAGTTTGAATATGATCATTAGCTGTAAATAAAAAATAGGTTTTGATGGATTTTATTAAGAAAAGACTGAATTTCATTTGGGCTTCTACTGTCTTGTGCATGACAGTCTTGACAACGATGTACCAATCGTTACGTTCTTATAACAGTCAGATAAGAGACTGATCAATTGGAGACGTAATGAATTAAGGTATAATAATGTTGCTTGTCAAGGTATTGCTAGCTAAATAAGACCTGGCTTGCAATTTATCTGGTATATTTATATCAAGCGGGAATTACATTTCAAGAGTTGTATAATTGCCGTGCTTTGCACCCTTTCTAAAAAAAGTAGATTAACTTTCAAATTATGTTATTTGCTGTAAATAACAATGGTGCTTTTGGTGCGGGCATAGGGTGAGGGAACCAACAAACTGGAAGAAGAGTGCTGCCAGAAGAGCAGCACCATCATCCTTTACAGTTTACACTGGCAGTTAAATTTAAAGTTTTTCTGTTTCAAATGGTTCCTCTTCTGTGGATTTCCAGTAGAGAGTTGGTGTGCTCTCAGTGATGTATGTTTGAGCTTGCCATTATCAGCAGTTTACTGAAGCAGCTGTACAACATACAGTGTTCTTCTGCACAAGCATTTTGAAGGGAAGGTTACAGAAGCATCCAGAGCCAGTCATGAGGAAGCTAACCTTAGGCTAAAGTAAAAGAAGTGTTTTTTTATTGATGCACTAACCCACTGGGTTTAGAACTCTGCTTTCTGGTTGACTACTTGCCTTATTTGGAGCCCAAAAGACAAAACTCACTGACCAGATATGGTGGTAATCTAGCAGTGGAAAAGATGAATAAGGTACTAGGAGTTTTTATCTTTTGATGTTTCCATTATCCTTTTTGGAGTTTTAGCTAAAGAGCTTTGCACAGTCTGAACAGGCACTGGGGTTGGAAGCAAGTACATGGAATTGGAACAGCGGATGTGGATGGCTTTTATTTATTTTGTTTTTGGAGAGAAGTTAACTTCTGTTGCAGGTGTAAGTTTTTAAAAATATAAACAAGAAGCAGACTTCATGTAACTATACCATCAATTAAGTTGGTTTAATAGCATTTCAACTTGTTGTTAATAAAGCAAACATTTACTAATCTTATCTCTTGTAAGCAGGAAGGAAGTTAAAGTGCACAGTAATGCACATTGCTGTCAGGAAAAGTGGTTTATAATATCATATGATATAATTTGCAGTGAAGCAAAACCAGCAAATGGTTATGTGGGAGCACTCTTTATCCTCTTGATTTAACTTCTTCCCCTCCCTTCTCCTTGGTAGCTTCACTGCTGCTGTTCTTCATTTCCCTAGTTCTGTGGATCCTTAGCATTTCCTGCTGTAATCTGCTGGGATATCAGCAGCCTGGCTGTGCAAGGATCATATTACTGGAGACCACATGAGATGAAGGATAAATGGTGTGAAATTTCTTTCCCTCAGGTTTTTAGTTTGCCTTCTTGGATTCAGTGAGCTACTTTGAGGAGCAATCAGCATGATCGTCTAATTGTACTCTAAGGAATGCTCTGGTATCAAGACTGACAAATGTTGGGCTGAGGAGAGAGGGCGCTTGCTGAAAAATATAATTTGACAGTCATTTTTAAAAGGGTGAATGTCACTGATATTCCCCTGCAAATATTAATTCCCCTGTCTCACGTGGCTCATTCTTCTCATTTTGCTCTCAAATCCTCTTGTGCCAATTCTCAGTTCTACCCAATGAGAGGAAGGTTCTTCTTTGCTTCTAAAAGAAGCCTAACTCTTGACTAAATGTAGGTTATTAAGGCCATGTTAAGCTTCCTAAATAAGCAAACTTCCTGGAGCTGTTCCATGCTCAGCACTTTACAAGTCAGCCTGCTGATATTTAAATATGCCTAACTTTGGGCTTCTGTTAAAAATAATAGCCAGGAGTGTGTGGGAGGAGTTTGGAGCGCTGGAGTTGGCAATTGCTGCAGTGTCCCGCTGCTGCTTTGTGGAAGAGAATGAATTGCTGATTAATTTTATAGTTTTGCATGCAATACTGATTTCTGAAAACACTCCCCACCTCGTTTGTCTGGAAACGATCCCATCGTCTGCTGACATTTGAAAGAATATGCAGCTTATCTGTTGTGAAGTCCACCGAAAAATAATTTACTATTCACATGTTAAATATAGGGGCAGTTGGTCTTTTTATGCAACTACAATAGGTCTGTGAGGAAAATTTCAATGATGAAAATGAAAAAAAGTTAAAATAGTCATAATTTACTGCTTTAGTCTGCAGGGCAGCTGTTTTCTGCCTCTATCTGTATTCTAATAAGTCTTTTAAATGAAGAGATTTATGAGATTATTTTAATTTTGATGTCTTTTTAATGCTTCATGCATTTTAAATACAACCTTTTAATAGTTTTTGAGATTGAGGAATTTAATTTTATTTTATACTGCAGAAATAAATGTATTCTCAGGAGACTGCACCATTATTACAGCTTTTTCTTTACTTTTTTTTTAGTCCAACATATCTGGCATATACAAATGTAGCACCAACCAGCAGTTTTGCACTTTGCATTGAATGCAAGGCATCATTAGAGCTTGAGAGACAGCCTGGCTAGTAAGGGTACTTAAAGCAAAAACCAACACAACTCTGTCTGCTGTGGGCAATAACCTTCTGTTGATAGCGTTGCACAGAAAGCTTGTGTGATAAAGGTGAGAGTCAGGATATTCTGGATGCAACAGAATAGGACTTGTCCTGCTCCGTGAGATGCCTCCACATCCCTCCTGCCTGCTTTGGCAGCATGTGTGTTGAGGACAAGCCCTGGTGCGTGCTGCATGGGCTGTTCTGGAGCAGCCCCGGCCAGCTGCCTGGTGCCAGCTCTCATGTGTATGGCTGTGCATGAGTCTGATTCTTCCTTAACTCATGCAGAGCTCTTCTCTCAAAATCTTGCGCTTTTGGTTTGGTTGCAAGTTGTTAATAGAAGGCATATACTTAATGTGAGAGCAGAAGAAATGGACAAACAGCTTCAATGAAGTAGGAGTGGCAGACTCCCACCTTATTTCAGCCACCTGAAAATAAAGTATTTAGCTAGTCATAGATCTTTCCAGAGCTCAGGTAATGGGCCTTGCTTGGAAAGGCACAGTGCGTGTTTTAACTAGGGTTGGGAAATGTGAAGCAGATGAAGCCTGGCGGCCAGGGGAGCCTGGGAGGTGATGCCAAGGCTGGCTGGGTGCATGAACAGCACAGCTCCCAGTGGTAGGTCAGTGCTGCTGACCAGCTAGTCCTACCTCTGCAGCAGAGAACAGCTCTCTGCAGCCAGAGCCTGTTCCAGCAGTCCTCAGTATTACAGTGGCTGGCATGTCTAATTGTTATATTAAAAATGAGCTTTGTAACAGTGTTTGAGAAGACATGGCATGTGCTACAGGCTCTGTCAGCTCTGTTTAATGAAGAGAGCATAGGACTTTGTTTAGCTCCATGCTGGTCCCATGCTTGCCCTGTTTGTGGGTGCCTGAGAGACATGTGAATGTAGTACTTAGAGTCACTGTTGTAGTGACTCACATGAATGTGCTTAAGTCAGCCATAAGCATTGCTCTTTCATCCTTCTGAAATACTTTAGTTAAGATTTGTCAAGTCC
This sequence comes from Bolborhynchus lineola, assembly GCA_025448015.1. NCBI lineage: Eukaryota > Metazoa > Chordata > Aves > Psittaciformes > Psittacidae > Bolborhynchus > Bolborhynchus lineola. The sequence goes on along the minus strand of JAOEHX010047857.1, from coordinate 5,204 downwards.
AAGCTATTAGGTGTGTGAGGGATCAGGGAAGAACACCAAGTATTCTAACAGAACATCTTCCAAACCATTATTTCTACCTTACCTTTCAGCAAAGCTTGAAATGGTATTAAAAATGTGATTGAGATGTTCCCAAACAGTGCAAGAATCTCATCAGTTCTTAAAATGGTGAAGCCACAGCTGGAGTACTGTGTCCAGTCTGGGCTCTCAGTGCAGAAGAACATGGGCATAATGAACAGTCGAGTGGAGATCCACAAAGATGAGGAAGGGACTGGAATATCTCTTCTACAAGGAAAGGCTGAGAGAGCTGAAACTGTTCAGCCTGGAGAGGAGAAGGCTCAGGGGTGGCTTTATCGGTGTAGGTCAGTACATGAAGGGAGTGTGCAAAGATGAAGCCAGGCTCTTTTCAGTGGTGCCCAGTGACCAGACATAATGGACACAAAGTGAAACACTGGAGGTTCCATCTGAACTGAGCACTGACACAGGTTGCTCATGAAGGTGATGGAGTCTCCATCCTTGGAGATATTCAGAAGCTGCCTGGGCATGCTCTTGAGCAATGGGCTCAAAGTGACCCTGCTTGAGCATTGGGGTTGAACCAGCAGGGTCACCTCTAGAGATCTCTTCCAACCTCAACCTTTCAATGAATTTTTACTCTGATTTGCATAAGGCAGAAGTTTCATAGAGTGACTTGAAGAGAAAATGTTGAATGAATTGTATGTACTTTAATGAATTAAAATATTTTGTGAGAAAACAAACACTAGGATTGGAATGTAAAGACAAAAAGATGGAATGAGCAAAGCAAAGGTGATGTTCAAGGAGGGAATTGAATGAGGACTTAAGAGATCCATTGGGATTTAATAAATACAGCTACTACATCAAGTGCAGGAAATGCTCTGAACTGCAGTTGTTAGAAAGTCTCAGAGGAGGGGGGGAGAGGCCATGAATTCTTCCAAAGGGCACCCACATCTGGCCGCTGCTGGAATTAAGATCAGATAGCTGCTTGGCCTGAAGTAATAGACTGGTCTTCTGCACCATTCTTTAAAGTAGCCTTGTCACTGTACGGTGGCTATTAGGCGGTTAAGTCAATATTGTGTGTGGTTAGAAGGGTAAAATCAGCAATGGAAGCTCGTATTTGGATGAGTAAAATCGGACAGAAAGATGTATTTACTTTGTAATCATGTTACAGAAACGGGATTTTCTGCATGATTAGGTGCTAACAGCACCTGGATGTCCGGCTTCACATGCATCGCCCTGTGACAGCAGTTACCTAGATCAATTAGTGACAACAGACACACAAATGATTATGTTTTATCATGAAATACGGCTGCTAAGTTACCCAGTCTACTGAATATCCCTGTTTTAATATTAATTCCTCTGTTGCAGTATTTCAGGCTTCTGAGAATTCTAGAAGGTTAAAATATAGGGCTTGGAAAAAGTAATCTTGTAGTTATCAGAGAAGGAAAAAAGGAAGGAAGTGAGTAAAAGCAGGCGAGAGCCAGTATCTATCTTTCCAGCTGGTTCTACTTATTTTGAGCATTTCTGCCTTGATCTGCCTTGTGTTAGTCAGGCTAAAGCAACAATATTTGCTGTGCATGCATGTGAGATTTCAACTACCACACTTCAGGTTTGTAATTAAGAAATTAATTAAAATACTATACAGTTTACTGCACAGTCTGTCAAGAGAAGGGCAGTTTACAAGATTTTCCACGTGTGTGCTATAAATTCAGTGCTACGGATATACAGGATCATATTCACAGTGACATTAAAGTTATACTCCTCCTGCAGAGGAGTATCGTGAAAACTTATTGTGAAGGGCTGGTTATAAAGTAATTGTCTCAGCAGAAACCTGACCAGTAAGAATGAAAATTTCAGTGCTGAAGCACTAACGTGGAATCTGAAGAGAGAGGAGGCAAGAGAAAGAGATGTAAAAAACCAAACAAACCCCCCCAAACTTCTGACTTTGCCTGCTGTTTTATGAGGTTACTGATGTGACGCTGCTGTCAACCTTCCGTGGATGATGCCCCTTTAATAGTGACATGTCAGAATTCTAAAGTACAAGTCTGAAAGTTGTACTTCAGTTTTGCACCATTACCAGATCCAGTGATACCGTTTCCAGTTATGTGATGTAACTGCAGCCATTTCACTATCCACAGAATTGAGCTAATCTTACCTGAAGACACTAAAAAAAGACACCTTTTTGCAGATGCTAGCTTGTGACTGACCTCTCTTTCAGTAAAATTGTGGATTTCCTCCTTCTATGTGTTACCAGTCAAATAAAGGAGAAATACTTGAGATGCTTATTAAAAAAGTGCCTCATAATGTTTAAGGTGAATTTTTGGAAAACAACGTATGTGAAAATACTGGCATAAAACTCTTCATTTTCCATCTTTCCTGTGATGAAGGTATGAAAAAAAAAGGAGCAAAAATGAGATTTGTATAATAAAACTGGTACAGAATGGTATTAACAAAAGCTCTTTTTCGGTTACCCTCTTAAAAATATCAGGTGTTATGTACCTTGAAAGGTACTGCCAGAAGTGATGCAGCAAAGGCCATGGGAAAAGCAAACTAAGGTAATATGGGTAGAAAGATTTAAAACCAGAAAGTGTAGCAGACAAAATCAAGCATCACAGTCCTGTATCTTCTTGTTATCAACAGGAATTGAATTAAATTTTGCAGCGTAGCAAATTATTGATCTCTTTTTCAAGGAAGGTTCATCAAAGTGTTGAGGCTTTTGAGGGTTTCTGAAGAAATGCTAAACAGTCGATATGAACTGGGATAATCACTTCAAATACGAGATGGCTCCTCCCTTCTCCCTGTATCTCTGTAGCAAATAGTTGAGTTAAGCAGTGCCAATCAGTATGAACTGTCCTGGTTAGTGCGCTGGAGGAATCTGGTAGATTGTTACAGGAAGGCTGTTGGTGCTAAAATGAAATCTGCCACCTCTGTACACAGCCACTTAAGAATCTGCTTAACACTTACAGAATCACAGAGTGGTTTGGGTTGGAAAGGACCCGAAGATCATCAAGTTCCAACTCCCCTGCCATGGGCAGGGTCACCTCGCACTAAACCATGTTGCCTCAGGTTCTGTCCAACCTGGCTTTGAACAGTGCCAGGGATGGAGCATTTGCCACTTCTTTGGGCAACCCATTCCAGTGCCTTGCCACCCTCACAGTAAAGAACTTCTTCCTTATATCTAATTTGAACTTCCTCTGTTGAAGTTTGAAACCATTAGTCCTTGTCGTATCGTTGCAGTCTCTAATGAAGAGTCCCTCCCCAGCAGCCGTATAGGTCTCCTTCAAATATTCAGATTTTTGGTGTATTATAACCTGGGCCAGATTTTTGCCTTCTGAGTGACGCCATGTTTTGTGTAACCAGAAGCCCTCTCTGACTCCCTGAAAATCCCTCCCAGACTGTTTGAGAATTGTGTTACTGTTGATACTGTAGCATAAAATAGCCTAAAACAGTGGGGCAGATTGCAGCACCGGAGTGGGGATTCCTTACCCACCAGCATACACAAACTAGGCTTTGTTGAAGTGACATTGATATGTAAGAGTGAAGTTGAGAGTCGCTTCTATGAGGATGTTTCTGTGGATGCTAGTGGATCGGCACAGGCAGGTGTCAGTTGTGGGGTTTTTATTTGCTTGTTCTTTATTTCTACTTGAATGTTGAGCTTTTACTGTTTCAGAGCTTTTTTTACTCACTATTAGAGTGAGTTCCGTGCAACACCATAATATCTGCTGATATTAAGGCATACATGGGAAGAAACAATACAATGTAAGATCAGCTGCATTAGCTCACACTGCATAGAGAGTTAGAGGGAAATACTGTGGGAATTGTGTGGAATATCCTAGTTTTGGGTCCAGAACTATTGCTCATTATTTCACAGCTGCAGGTATCGAAGGCAGGGTGGCTTGTGGACAGAATCTTGTTTCTTTTCCTTAAATGCTAGGAGATGCAAATTGGCTCAAATATCTTCATTGGCCCTTAGAACCAGAAGAGAAATAACGAGGAAGGACATTATGGCTAACACTTCTGACTCACAGTTCTTACTGGGACAGTGCCTTGATCAGTGAAGACTGTATGTGATTTATTGTTATATTCATGTATGAAATGTGTGCTGCAGCAAATAGTAGAGCTGCAGCAAACAGTAGAGTACTGTGTGTTTTCTGCAACTTGCAAAGCCCAGAGTGGCTTAGCACCTGCCTGCTTCAAGAACCTGCCTTTCGACCTCTCTCGCTGCCTGTTTGGATCAGTAGGACCTTTGGCTTACTGTGAAGGGAGGAAAGGTCCAAATGACAAAGTGATCTCTTCAAAAGTTCTTTTATTTTGGAGTATTTTTGCCTCCGCCACAGTCTTTACTGCCTCAGGTGGCTGCTCATTAAGTGGCAGAAGAGACGGAATTTGTCAGGGTCCATTCATTGTGTGTCTCCTACCAAGGATATGATTCCAAGACTCCCCTTTGGGTCTGGTGAACTTCTTTTGGAGCTTTTTTAAGGAGAAATACTCCCAAGCAAATTAAATTCCATCCTGGATGATGAAATATAGATGAACACACTGAGCAAGAGAAACTTGATAGCTATTTGTGAAGCAGTTAAGCCTTTGTGAAGTACTATGCACTCCACCACATTATGAGATGTATTTATTTCATGTGCATTTAATAATGCAGTGAAGATGATGCACGAAACACTGAAGTACAATGAGGAATTACCAGTTTTCTGCAAGCAAGGTAAAGGCACTATGTGTGATGGCCCCAGAGGATATGCAAGATACAGAAAATAAAATGAAATATAAAAAAAGTGGCAGATGACTGGTTTCTGGATATTGCTGGGTGAATTTATTAATTGCTAATGGAGCACTAAGCCATGAATTAGTCATTGCCATTGTTTCAATTTCATGACTTTCCCCTTAAATACAGATTTGTTAGGAAGGAATCAAATGTCACTGGGCAGTGAATTATACAGAAACAAATTTATGCTTGTGAATGCTGATTTCCCATAATAAGTTATGACTTTAAAAGGACACCATGAAGGTATTTTTCATAGTTTCAGCATGACTTCGCTGTTGTCTGTGGTAACCCCTTGTGCTCTGGATAAAGAAAGCTGTCATACACTTTTCTTCTGCATCAAAAGGAGCGTGACCAGCAGGTCGAGGGAGGTGATCCTGCCCCTCTACTCTGCTCTTCTGAGACCTCACTTGGAGTATTGTGT
>JAOEHX010047856.1:49543-111170 GCA_025448015.1 Bolborhynchus lineola | reverse complement strand
GGTTCTTCTATTTTGTGTGCACAATTTCCTGCTGGTTTGAGAAACGCCATTTCACAGCACAGCCCTATTGTGTCATCTGATAAAAACCACTGAAAAACTTTTATCAACAAAATGAGGAAGTAGTCAACTATAAAATTGCTAATTATTTTCTAGTAAATTTACTTTTAAATAACTTTGGACACCAATTACAGGCACCATTAAGCCCCATTAACACTGGGTATATTTACCAAACAAGGATGGAATACTTATTCAAATCAAGATCATTTGTGTGTAGCTCTTGCTGTGTGGAAAGCAGTCCCCTCTTACCAGATGTTTGGAAAGTCAGCAGAAGATCGATTGTACCTCACACATAATCAGATTTCTAATATTTAAGTTGTGGCGTGATATAGTTTAACCCTTGAGCCAAACTGCCTCATGAGCAGGGACTGTAACCCTGAGGAGCTGCCCTGGCAGCACCGCCACTTCATGGATGCAGGGCCGGGGCTCCTGAGCCACTTCCTCTCTCTCAAGACCCAAGTGAGGCCCACATTAAGCTGTTCCAGCTGCCTCTACAGTATCTCCTTCCCCTGCTCCATGCAAGGCTTCACTGCCCTCTGCAAACCTCTCCTTGTCTGGCCAGCGAGCATCATTCCTCCCTGCAATCCGCTGCCCTTTGGCTCTCCAGCACCATAGCCAGGCACCTTTTGCTGCTTACAGGGATTTGCTCCCAGAAGACCCGTGCAGCTCCCTGCTCCCTCGACATGCTGCACATGCGCAGGATGCCCTGGTGCTGGCACCACCGGAGCCCCCATGCTGGTACCACCATCACCAGACTCCAGTGCTGGTGCCGGATGTGCTCCAAGTGGGGCTGAGCACCAGCGTGCACCTCTTAATTGGCCGTTGCCAGGCGGCTGTCAGAATGCTGGCTGCAAAGCTGCTGCCTGCTCTGACTTTCCTGCTGTTATCTTTGACATCCTCATTATTTATTAACTGCCCTGTACCCAACAGGCTGCCACCGATGCGGAGATGCTCTTATTATGCAGGTTCAATATTCCGCCTGCCTTCCAAGGTCACATCCTCCAGGATGTCTTGCAAACCAGATTGAAGAGGTACCAGCAAAGATTCAACATGTTCTGTGTGTGCTGATGCCAGGTTTCAAACAGAGCCCTTTGAATAAGGATGACACACCAGATAGAATCATGGAATTCTTTAGGGTAGAAAAGACCTTTAAGATCATCAAGCCCAGCCATTAACCCAGCACTGTCAAGGCCACCACTAACCCATGTCCCCAAACATTGCACCTACACATCTTTTAAACCCCTCCAGGGATGGTGACTTAACCCCTTCCCTGGGCATCCTCTTCCAACCCTCTCAGTTGAGAAATCTTCCCTAATATCCAATCTAATCCTCCCTTGATGCAACTTGAGGCCATTTCCTCTTGTCCTATTGCTTGTTGAAGAAGAGATGGACCCCACATCCAGTGAAGGATGGAGATTCTCCTTAGCCTTCTTTTTGCTGCTAATGTATTTATGGAAGTGTTTTTATTGTTTTTTACAGCAGTGGCTGTATTAAGTTCTCATTGGGCTTTGGCCCTTCTAATTTTCTCCCTGCATAACCTCACAACACCCCAGTGGTCCTGAGTTGCCTGCCCCTTCTTCCAAAAACTATAACTTCTTGTTTTGTCCTAAGCTCCAGCCAAAGCCTGGTCAGCAAATTTCAGCCAGGCTTGGCTTCTTTCTGCCCTGCCGGCCTCTGCACCTTTAGAATCTCCATCTCAAGGCATGTCCAGCCCTCCTGGACCTCTTTTTCTCCAGAACTGCCCCCTGAGGGACTCTGTCAACCAGACTCCTGCTCAGGTCAAAGTCTGGTCTCAGGGAGCCCAAGGGAACCATTCTGCTGACCCCCTCTTTACTTCAAGAACTGGAGCTATCACTTCATGATCAGTGTGCCCGAGACGGCCTCCAGCCAGATGGTGATACAAGACCCTGTTGCTTACTGCCCTTCCCTGCCCCGTGTGTAGCACTGGGCTTTCTGCACCTGCATCAGCAAACCAGGAAACCAGAGCAGCCGGAAAGTGCTCCCGCCATCGGCTTTCACACACTGGGGCAGAGACGAGCTGGAGAAGAGCAATGTGGGTTATTCAGCTGCCCAGGCCCAAACCACCATGACTTGCTACAGCTGTGTCAGCGAGAACAAACTCCCTTCCCCAGCACCCTGCCCTCTGCCACCACCTCCCTGGAACGGAGCCGATGACCCCCCCGTGGTGCAGTCTGGTGGCGCCTGTCTCTGTGCCAGGAGGCTGTGACCTCCCAGATGCTCCAGGCAGCAACACCAAAGGAAGTGATGCTCTTGTTTAGGCAGCTTTAGTGGTGCCTTTTGCTCAGGGTTTTGCTTTGTTTTGCTGACCTCAAAAATGATCCCTCTATGAGTCATTTGGTGGAAAAACAATCTGATTAGAAAAGCCTTGATGCCTTTTAAGAAGCTCTTCTGACTTCAGGTGAAAGACTTGAAATCAGAGGAAATCATTTGAGGGTTGCTTTGCTATAGCTTTATACCACCAACAGGAATATTTTGGGATATTTTAGGTGTAACTCAAGGTCTAACAGCCCAACAGATGTGAGCACTTGCCTATATGCACCCATGCAAGGACAGGGGCTCCCAGACCAGAAGATTTCTGCAGGGAAGGGTTTAACCTACAGATTAAGAGGAATATCTTCTCTAAGCTAGTGATGCTCCAGGATGCCAGAGGAGAAAGACACTGGGGCTTTGCACACTCATGCAGAGAGCTCCCCATGCCACCATCACTGGCCCTATGGCTGCTCCAGGTGTCATAGAACACATCCCACCAGTGTCAGAGGCACCCAGCAAAGGAGCTGTGTGGATCCAGCACCCTCTGAGGGATGGGGCTTTGCCTGGAGTGGGGCTGGAGCCTGGGAAGCCAAGGGACCTCAGCCCAGGGTGCAGGCTCTGAGGAAATGGAATTGAGAGGAATCAGGATCATTTCAAAAACATGTTTTGTGTCTAAAGTCATTATGTGCACAGAGATGTACAGGGAGCTGAAGGACAGAATTAATATAGTGTAATCCTCTCCCTTTAGCAATATCTTTCTGCATGAAATAATGATTTAATTTCTGACTTCTTCCAGCATACACATTTCCTCATAACAAACACTTAGATGATATGCAGCTCTTTATATTTCAAGGCAAAACGCGAGGAGTGTAATGGACTCAACTCTCACTATCTTTCCATGAACAAATTTCACTGTATCATGGGAAATGAGGAAAAATATTTTATTTGGAGACAATTTCTTCCTATTTAAGTAATTCTTTTCTTACTCCTTTGTTCTGTGTCAGAAGGGGCTAGCCTGAGGTGCAGAACCCAACCAAGGTTGTTTGATGAGGCTGCAGAACCCAACCCAGGCGGCCCTGGCTGCTCTGTAGCCCCACTTAGGAGGCTCTCAGCTCTGCTACTTCCTTTTCCTTCCACAGGATTAATATGCAGAGCAGCAGAGGACAGAGCTCCATCCCATAAGCAGCTTTGCCTCCAGGGTGTTGCTCTCTACTCTCTCTAAGGCAGATCCCACGAACATCAACACTACGAAGAAGAAATGAGGTTTCCCCTGCTGGGGGCACACTGCTTAAAAGCCCTGATCCTGATAACATGAGACATGTCTGCTTAATGAAGGCAAACGACACATATGGTAATTTTCCACCCAATTGACAGAGATAAATAGCTACAAATATACCCCATTAATAGTGTGAGCATCCTTCAAGGTTTGTCTTTGAGAGACCATGGGCCAGCAGCTGCGGACACCCCTCCAGCTGCATCCTACACAGGCAGGCCCTGCAGGAGCAGAGGAAGCACAGCAGCTGCACTGCCTCCCACTGCCCGGCTCCATGGGCTCAGAGCCGAGGGAAGGCTCAGGACAGGGATCGGACTTCAGCCCCCTTGAGCTGCAGGTGGATGATGTGCCTGGTGTTAGGAATCTCTCTCCTGATACAGCACCATGGTAGAGGACAGAGAAGTGCTCCATTGCCTCAGAGTTCCCAGTTTACTTGGGAAGAAGTGTCTCATCACAGCTAACTCCTGCTGATCTAATCCCTCAGCACTATGAAGTCTGCTCCACCCTGTCCAGTGCCTCCAAAACCTCTCTGGGGTGATGGGTGCTGACAGAGTACCACGAGTACACAGTGAAGAGGACCCATTCTCAGCAGATGATCTTCTTGAAGGATGTCGAGCTGTTTATGGGGTTTTGCCCAAGCACCAGTGATTTTGGCTGCCCTTTGTGTGCTGACCTGATTGCCTACCAAAGGTTTACTGCTCAGATGTTTGCTTCGGCTTAAAAGCCCTCAGCATTGCCTGAGCCAACTGCAGCAATATCTTAATCCCAAACACTGGGACCACAACAGCTTCTGCCTGCATGACACCAATCTGCAAAAGCAGCTCATTAGTGACAATGCAAAGAGTCTCTCTCTGGGCTGCATTTGGCCACCTTCCCGTTCACACAATCTGTCAGAGTTCACACAGGAGGAGGTCCCACTGAGAGGGACCCTGCATTGTCTGGAGGGCTGGAGAGCAGACACTCAGCACAGCCATTTGGCCGGGGCCATCTCTACAGTATAAGACAGAAAATACTCCAACATTTCCTTCCTGCAACACTTACCAATAGAAAGTCTGGTGTTTTGCTCACGGGTATGACAGCTCACGTGGCAAAGCAGATGTGTCAGATTTACAATGTGAGCATTACTCTCCGAAATTAAAAACAAACCCCAAACCTGAGCCTGTATTCCCAGGCGTACAGTAGAGATACTCTAACGCCCTGAGAACTGTGAGCATTATCCCCATTCTATCATGGAAAATGTCTTTCCCCACAACTCAGAGAGGGAATGGCATATGCCACCGGCTTGTCCATCTGTCTCGCTCTGTTTGCGGCAGCAGAGCTCTCAAACCAGAAAATCAGTCCCTGGTCCTCTCAAAAACTGCACCATCCACTTTGCTCTTTTAAACACAGGGCACAAGGGCTGCAGTGATATGAGCTGGAGGCCTGACCATAGCACACACAGGACAGGCATTCCCGCGGGCGCTGGGTACAAACCAGCACCAAAGAGACAGACCCAGTGCTGGCTCAAACCCTGCAGTGGAGAAGACTCTTCCTCCTGTGCCATGGGGTGAACAACGCAAACTGCACCTTGCTGGAGGACGTTAGGCACAGAGACACAGCCCACCCATTACAGCCCATGCCTGGCAAGAGCATGGGTGTCTGTAGGAGGTTCCTGTGTGCCCCTGCACATCGGGTGCCATGCAGGCAGCTTGGGAACTGCAGCTTCCACCAACCCTCTATGCAGATCCGCACCCGGGGCCTCTGTCAGGCAGAATTCCCATTTTCAGGTGGGGAAGGCTTTGTACATTTGAATATCTGAGCCAAGCACCAGGCCAAACAGCAGACCCCCAGCCCTGAGCTCCTGCTGGGCATCCCTGATGACCCTGAAGGAGCACAGGGCTCTGGAGATGTGGAGGTGTGTGCTCATGTGGAGGGTATTGTAGGAGGTGTGCACTGCCGGCTGCCATTCCTCCCCTACCCAACTGCATCTTTCTTTCCCCAGCTCCTTCAGCTCCTGCCCTGATTGCAGCTGTCAAATCGCTTCAGCTAAAGCCTTTTTCTCCCTGCTTTTGAAGCAGCCTCTTCATCTCCTCTTCCCAGCTGCGCCCAGGTGATAGCAAACGCTCCTGCTGTGGGGCTTTGCTATTCTGTGTTCTGGACGGCACCCTGTCAGTCATTCCAGTACAGCTCTCAGGTGATATTTGCAGTTCCCTTTGGATTCCCTTGGTAAGCACTGGATGCTCTGAGTCCATGGTGTTGTCAGCTCCTACCCCAGCACAGAAGGAGCAGGAGAAGGAGCCACCCATCTGGAAGGCAGCAGAGAGCAGCAGTGCTCAGGGATGGTGCTTGCACTATTACCAAAGACACACAACATTATCTCCTCTCTTCCATTAAGGGCTGCTTTATCCCTGCTACACAGAGCAGCCCAAACCAACACAATTCAGGGCTGGGTTTCATGTCAGACCTGAGTGTACTTCACCCTGACCCATACTTCACAAGAAGCTGTTAGAGCCTCCTGCAGAAGGGCGGCTCAGTCACCCCGTGAACCCTGCTGCCCCATAAGGTGCTAGCCCCAGGGAGCCCAGCTCTGCTGGTCTCTGCCGTCCACACTGCAGGTTTCTTATGGGTCACACATCAAACGCTGTTTGCACCTTTCAGTACCACAGAGCACACACTGGAGCCTGCTCTTCCCATAGGCATGGCCACTCGGGTTGAGCCCACACAGCACCAGCAGCTTCTCTGGGTTCACCTTCTTGTCAAGTGTTTAGTGAGCTCATGCAACTTTCTGTTAAGCAGTGAGGAAATGTTTTCCAGGGGAAGCCAATTCCAGCACATCCTCCCTGTGTAGGCTCGATGTTATGGAACAGTGGGGTTTTGGGATTCATTAGCATACCGCTCTTCACTTACTCACCTAATCTGCATATTCTGCTCCAGGGTGAGGGAAACCTCTGGGCGCTGGTTGGATGCTCGGATGGTTGCAGATCCAGCCCCAGCCCCACGCAACGGCGATGCTGCCCCTGCCTCACGCCGAGGCTTCCAATGGCGTGGGCACTGCCTGACCCTGTCCTGCAGCCGGTTCGGGTGAGTAGGACCTATGTGAGGCCACGCTGCCTCCTGCCAGGATGTGCACTGATTCCCTCCCCATCCCGTGCTCAAAGCAGGCACTGCCCTTTGCGGCCCATGCAGCCCCTGGGGCAGGATGGGCAGAGCTGCCCCACAGCTCCTGCCTAGGCTGTGCTCACAGAGAGGCACAAAGATGCCCCTGGGATCTGGGCATTTGTTCATCTCGGCACAGAATTCTTCCAGAGATGATTATTTGAAAGATGAGTCACCAAATACAATAGCAAAGGCGCATCCTTGACTTACTGGCAGAGAAGAGAGATGTGACCAGCATTAAGTCTCTGTGCAATGTCTCCATCACACAGTGTCTGGCGTTTATTCTAAACAGCTCTCAGTCTTGAGAAGAATTGTTTTTTCACATCAGAAATCCAGCTACTTTTCCATAAGAAATGTCTCTTAATGAAAGACAGACCATGTGTGCAGATGTAAAAATCATTGTAGTGCAGCTCTGCCCTATACAACTGCTGTCTTTCAAAGCCTATTTTTGTGAACACACATGCACATGTGAAGATGCACATTAGCATCTCCGCATTGAGGTTGTGCTCTGAAATGGGGCATAAATTCCAGATACCTTTGGGGAGCTTCCGCTTCTTGAATTTTCTCCCTCATTCTGCCTGTTTCTCCTCACAAGCAGCCTGAGCCTCCCTGCAGGTCTGCCACCCTGCCCATGGCGGTGCCCATGGCTGTGCCCGCTGCGGCTCCACAGGGTGGGTTGATCCAAGCGAGAGCAGCCCAAGAGGAGAGACCTCCCTGGCCAGAGCAGTGATGGGGAGGGACAGCACAGGGGTGACGGGGCTGGGGGGTGACACGTGCTGCAGCGAGCTGAGTGCCCTGGAGAGGGGATGCTGGAGCGAGGGGATGCTGGAGCGAGGGGATGCTGGAGCAGCCACCCTTGCCCAGGGACGGGCAGCCGGGCCCTTGGTGCCTCATCACCCCCTGGTCCCCACGCACGCTGTGGAGTGGAACCCCTGAGCCCAGCACCTGCCAGTGGGTGACCCAGGGACCATGAAGCACAGCAGCCCCTGCTTGCCGAGCCCCGCAGCCCAGGGCAGAGCCCCCCTACCCTCTGCTGGGTGAGGAGGGGTGAAGCTGGGGGTGGAGGTCTGGTTCCTGCCCTGCCGCGCGCTGTGAGGGTGGTTGCTGTCTTATAGCCTGCTCCAATTCAACAGTGTGCTCTGACCTTGATTATGTTGGTTTAACTAGGATATGAAATGCAAATATAGCCTAAGCTCAACAATTCTGGCACCTAGCAAAGAGACTGAGGGGTGGAACACTTCCCAGAAGGGTCAGCAAGAGCAGGAAAAATTATATAGAGCAAATAAACAGAATAAAAGGCTTGTCTATTATCCTGGTGCACAGGGCTGCAGCTCCAAGGGACTGCAGGAGATTGTGCTGCTCTGAGGCTTATCCTCAGGGACAAGCGGCTGATCAGGAAACAGAGAAAAGGCTAAGGGCAAGGAGACAATTTGGTTTTAAATAACTGCAAGCCAGGAGGGAGTCACCCTCATTCTGCTCCGTGGCTGATTCTGCATCATCATCACTCACCCTGCAGCCAGGGCTCTCGCCCCAGTGAGTCCCCTGGTATCTGGGGCCAGGCCTCAGGAGGGGGTTTAAAGGGCCGTCAGGATGGGGAAGGGGGATTGTTTCCTGTCCTGTAGCTAAGCAGACACCCTGCAGGGGAGGGCAGCCCCTGCTTTGGAGGAGCTGCTGCCAACAGCCTTGTAGGAAGCTGAGTACACACAGCTACTGCTGCAAGCTTTGAATGCCACGAGACATGTGAACTCTTTAACATCAGGGTGGGATGTGCACATTGCCGGTAACTTGCAGTGAAACCACGAGAGTGCCATCCCTGGCTCCGCATCCCAGCGCAGCAGCTCCTGCTCAGGGCAGGGCCCGGCATGTTTTGTCTCCCAGGGTCAGAGGGAACTCATGCTGCCAGCTCCATAGGGATGGATGGGAGACACCGGAGCACGCAGACCAGCTTCTCCAACAGGAGCCCCGGACAGCGCCTGTGAAGGGTGATGTGAGCCAGGGCGAGGTGTCTCCCTTCTTGTGCTTTATGGAGCCAATACCCTTGTCTGCACAGAAGCAACTTGTAGCTCACAACCAGCTCAGACTCACACAAGCCTCTCACCTCAGGGGAATGCGGTGATTTCTCCAAGGGCTGCTGCATCCAAATCACTGCAAGAGGATCTCATTGCCCTCTCTGCTGTGTGGCACAACACCCACGTGTGCAAAGCTGGAAGGTGCTATAAGAAGCTCTGCCAGCCCTTGGAGCAACCCAGAGAGCAGAGTTACGATGCTGGGATGGATCCTGCCCCAGGGTGCCAGAGCACAGGCTCCCGTGCGAGGGGCAGCAGCCTGCCCTCAGCCAGGGCTGGAGCTTACCACGGCCTTGGCACCCTTGACAGCCCCGGATGCTCACCTCTGACAGACCCACCAGCCACAGGTCAGGGGATACAGACCTGCAGCACTTCACTCCCTTCCAGCCAATCCCACCCAGCACTGCGGCCCCTCACAGCGGGAGCACGCTGGGATTCAGGCAAGACTGAGCTGATGGGGGATCCCCATGAGGGGTACTGAGGTCTGGCGGCAGAGCTGGAGGGTGCTGGATGCCGCGGGGCAGCCCCACCATGCTCCTGAGGTCCACGCTGTGGGCAGCACCTCCTTTGGGCCCCTGCAGTGCCATCGTGACTGCATCCAAAACTTAAAACACAAATTACAACATTCACCGGGGAAGAATTGCTTTCCTACCAATTACAGTTAATAGGGTAAAATTAATGTACCAATTAATATGGCTGCTTCCAAACCTCAGTCTAATATGTTAAATACTGTTCCTTCCTCTGTAAATGCAGCAAAATAAAGTGATGATCAGGATGTGAGCTAATAAAGTTTTGCTTCTCTGTACTTAAACTATTTGGCATCACTGACTTAAGGCACAGGAAAAAGGAGATTATTTAACATTTTAAGGTTTGTAAGACCCATAAATCATTTCATACATGCCATATTTGTTGAAAAGGATAGAATACATTCAATTTTACAGTATATTAAACTTCATCTAATTTGAACGTAAGAACAGACCAGCAAAATAAATGACCAATTTCTGAAGCAGAAATTACCATTTGGCTGCTGCCATTATGAAGCTACTGGTATTTTATCATGTTCTTAACATAATATTGCTTGTCTATTGATGCATAGTTATAGTGCTAGTCCAAATTGGAAGGCGGTGAAAGAGGACAGTGCAGAGGGTTTTTTTAATAGGCATCATTTGTCAGATGTTATTTCAGAGGTCTTTGCACTGATGATAATATGCAGATTAAAGCAGAAGTAAATAGGGGGAAAAAAAGAAGAGAAAGAAAAGAAAGGAAGAAGGGGACTGAGAATTTGAGCACATTCTGGCTGCGGCAGACAGGCAGGTGAACCCGGCCCCAGCGGGTACACATAACAGTAATTAATCTGGGTTGAAGGGTTTCTTCTGAACCCCCTCAGTGTCTGACAGAAGGAGCATCCTCCTCTGAATCTCAAGGCTGCCAGGACCTGCGGGACAGGGAGCAGAGCACAGGGTCCCTGGGCAGAAGCTGGGCTGCAGCACCAGCACTGCCCGGCGCTGTCCCTCCTCCTGCCTCATGCATCCCCTTGCAGCAGCCACAAATCTGAGCACAAAAATTATGTTTAGTTTGCAAAAGAGGAGGGAGGTATCTGCATCCTCCAGAGTTCATTGTTCTGCTCGACTTGGTATTATAGTGGCAATATATTACAGAGGAGAAAAATCAGCTGGCTGCCTCGCCTCCAGAATGACAATGGGAAGGTGCAAAACATGACAGAAGTGTGACTGGAGGAGATCTCTGCAGGGGCACTGCCAGGTGCTTGTAGGCACAGCGTCCTATGGGGCACAGCCCACTGCCCCACAGCAAACAGACAGCTGCTGTGCAGAGGGGACAGCCATGCCCTGGCAGCAGCACAGCTCTGACCCCAGTGAGGCACTGCAGGCATGGCTGCAGAGCTGGCATTACCTTCCTACTGAAAAAACCCAAGCAAAACCAGCAAGATGCTTCATTCATACCAAGTATAATTCCCATTCTCACCCCCCCAAGTTTCCTCTGCAGAAGGGCTCCTGCTGATGGCAGGCAGGGTGGGAAACAGGGACATAGATGGGCAGCAGCGCCGCTGCCTCTGCGAACCCACCTGTGCTCTGCACCGATGCTTAATAAGAAGAGCTCAGAGCCCAGATCTGCTTAAACCAAATGAATTGCTCGGATATTAGAGCTGAAATCGGTTTTCAGGACTGCAAATCGGCACTGGGATGTATTGTGCTATAACATAGATTTCAATTACTTCCCAACCTTCAGCATGATGATGCGACATTACGCTCCACTGTCGGAGTTTGCCAGCATGCTTTTACTTTTATTTCTCCGTTAAATATGGTCTTTGTTTCGCTTCATTGATCTCTGAGCATATTCTGCTGTTTACAACTTTGATAATCTTTGTGTAATCTTCAGGGGTAATTGAATTCCAGCAAACATAGCTGAATTTTAAACACCAAGCAGATGTAAGTGCATTAAAAAGCCATGATATGAAAGTCAAACCTGGAGGCAGGGACAAGCCCTTGCTCTCAGCTTCTTTCCTGAGAAAGAGGAGCTGAGCCAGGCCCAGAGCCCCAGGCATGTCATGAGGGAGTCAGGAGACACAGCAGGTGATGGGAGCAGCCTCATCCCAGCATTTAATCTTAAGTAGTAAATACCGCATCACTTGATGATTTTTAAATATGCAAACCCCAAACATTTGTGCATTTGCAGAGTCCCAGGGAATTCCACTGGGTCTCACTCTGCTTGGATGGGATACAGTCAGCAGCTATCAATCTTTGTTTAACTATCATGGGGATTGCCCTTGCGCCGATAAATTATCATTTTTATGGGTATATTTTGTGAATTAGACAAGGGGGAAAATGCTGGGTTGGATTTTGATGTAAAAGTTTTCCTGCAGAGCCCTGGGGCACACGCACACAGCTTTCACAACCATTACCATTATTATTTGCCAGCAGCAGGAACGTGCCCAGTATAGCACAGACACAGCACAACACGGCTCCTGTGCCAGCACCACACTCCAACTGCCAACAGACCATGGGCACTGACCAAGCCCACCCCTTGCTGAGATACCAGCACCGCATCCCCTGCCCCAAGTCCCTCCCTCCGCTCGCTGCTGACCCCCAAGTCACTGCAGCTGCTTATTACCTCCTTTTTGGCAGCCAGAAAAACAGATCTCTAGCTTGAGGACATCAGACTTTTGATGCATTTCCTACAAACTTTAATTTCCCAAACCATCCTCGCTCAGGATGTAGGGGGACTGCTCAACTATGCTATAAATTAGTATGCTAGCAGAGCTGCTCCTGGAAAGCGGATAAGCTCAGCCAGACAAGAAGGAGCCTCCAGAAATCAGTGCTGGAAGGGAAAACTCGCTGGTCTCCTGCTATTTGTGCTGGAGCTCCGTATCTCTGGTTTATTGCAGCGGCAGCACACAGCAGCCTCCGCGCAGCAGAGATTTCCTGCCAAAGGGTGCAAGATGCAAGGAAGGGTCCCCATGCAATCGAAAGAAAAAGGAATTAAAGGCTTGTCTAGCTGGAAAAAGGGATATTGAATCTAATCTGAGCTGGTGTAATTTGGAAATCCAATTGCGCTTGTCCATCAGCAAAGGCAGCAACTGGCAAAGGGAGCGAGGAAGCTGTGGGCATCGCGAGCCCACAGTACCAGGGCAGGGGAGTGGGAGCTCAGGCCCGCAGGACCCCTGCCTGTGTGGGGCAGGAGGAGCCCCAGGGTAGTCAAAGCCTCTGTGCTCTGCCACAGCCCATACAGTCCCTTTTCAGAAGGGCTTTCTAGAGCAGCAGTGACATGGGACGGAGCCACGTGCAGGGCAAGCTGCAGGTCAGAGAGAGGCAGAAGGGGGAAAAGCAGCTCAGCACAAGCCCTCCCCCACCTTGCCCCAGAGACCCTGGGAGGGAGGCACAGGCTGCCCTACAGCTCAGCCCCATTGAGTCTGCTGTGGCCCAGCCCCAATGCCCCATCCCCAGGGGAAAGCACAGTACTCCCTGCAGCTCCCTGCAGCATCCCTGCAGAGGGTTTCCAGGAGAGACCAGACACTGATTACAATTGATTTAAGTGTTTCTGCTCAGGTTTTAACCTGGGCTCAGACACCTCCTTGTCTGTCACTTGCCCTGAATCACGGCATTGTTTTACCAGAGCCAGGCAGTTTAAGGTCTTTGCAGGACTCCAGTGGCACAGCTGAGGCTCGAGGCATCTGCTGCGTGGCTTCGGCTCAGCCCTTTGCTGAAAGGCTCCTGAACACCACCTGCAGCCATTTCCCCCTTGGTTTCCCCCAAGGCAGGAGCCTCAGAGTGCCCATCAGTAATCCAGATGCCAAATGGAAGTTACCTTGTACCCAGGCTTTGGCAGTAAAGAATCGATCCATCCCTGATCCCAGAGCCCTCGTCAGGCTGTTCCCAGATTGCTGCTCTGTGCCTGGGGAGCCCATTCCAAGTCCCCTGTGCTGGGAAGGTGCCAGCTCGGCAGCACTGCCCCTCACCAGCCTGCAGGGAATCACAAGACAAGAGGGAAGGAGGCACATGAAGGTGCATCAGGACCAAAGGGCAGCCCCGTGGACCTTCAGAGGCAGGAAAAGAAGGGCAAAGAAGGAGCCAGGTTCTTGGGCTCATGCATGGCTCCTGCAGGACTGGGGACCCTGGGGAGGCCCAGGGTGTCTGCCCTGGCCACAAGCTGGGAAGTAGATCCAGAGGCAGCGGGTTTGGAAGTCACATCCCCACCACCGGTCCTCCCATCAGCAGGAGAGCTGGAGCAGAGCCACCCACAGCCATTACCCACACACACGTGCTTCATTTCCTGAATTAAAGAGTAGAATTATAATGAGACTCGACGTTAAATTCCATAAAAAGTCAAGCTAATCAGTGACCAAACCTGTAATTGATTCTTTTGCTGGTTCAATACTTAACGCTACATGCTAAGCAATAGGATTTTACAATTTGCTACCACTTCACTTACAGAGAATTAAGCAATAAAAATCCATTCTGAGCACAAACAGCAGGAAGGGAGCCACATCTGCTAATAAGTGAATGAGCCAACAAAGTGGCTCAACACTTGCATCGATAGCTTGTTTTTCAAATGCTTCTCCCTGTATGACACATGGAGCATCTTTAACACACGCAAGCATGGTTTGAAACCGCCTCCCCGAGGGAACGCCGTGGTGGGAATGCCTTGGATGAAGCCTAGGATGGCTCATCGCCAGGTCCAGGGAGGCTGGGGAGCTGCAGGCTGTGTCGCAGCAAGGGGAGAACCCCGCTCTCAGGAAAGATCTGCGGTGCTCAGCCCCACAGAGCTCCTCTGGACACAGATCTGGGACAGGGCCATACCCCAGTGCAGTGTTCCATGGCAGAGAGAGCCGGACCCAACCAACCCTGCACAGAAGCAGCGCTGGAGGGGGTCACAAACTCCTTTTTAGAGGAGGTTGTTTGATTTGGAACTTCCTGCAGCCTTTCCCTGATTTGATTGGAGGCAAACCTGAGAACAAGGAAGCAGCTTCCACGGCCGTTTTCACAGGTATCAGAACCCAGTTAAAACCTGGGGTTTTTTAAAGGAAGGCTGTCAGCATTTTTCTCTGCCTCCCGTCTCACAGATGTTTTCCTTCACCGGTCTCTTACTGGCTTTCAGCACAAGATCTTTGTCTTGGAGCAGCAAGGTGCTGCTGCTGAAAGATTAACCAGCAGTAGTGGCAGAAGAGCCAGCAGCAGCAGGTCTCATGTATCCCCAGGAAGGGAACACTGCCCATTCATTTCCCAACTCATCTGCTGACCCCCAGCAAAACAAAAGCACTTTTGTGCCATGACTCTGCTTCCAGGGCACCGGTACCTGCACGGGGGGGGCAGCACTCAATAGCCTCACCATCACCTTCATAAACTGACAGCATTTTCTAGATCTCCACAAAGGCTGATTTCTGCTCCAGGGATGGGTAAAGGGCTTTTCTCTGCTTCGCAGGATGCAGGAGCCTGCTGCAGGGATGCTGCCCTCGCCCCTGCACCAAGCCCCGGTGTCCTCCCTGGGCCCTGGGCTGTCAGCTCCAGCAGGCAGCTGGGGAAGAAGTGCCAGGCAAGGACCCCCTTACACATGGGAAGCACAGCTCCTGCTTCCTCCCATCACCCCGTGTCCTGGTTTGGCTGCACCACCCTGCCCCAGGACCACAGGCAGCTGCCCTGGGACAAGGGGTGCTCCACAGCCCTGGTCACCCCATGTGCTGCTCCCCATGAGCTCAGTGGGTGCCCATCCATGCACGGAGTGCAGCGGGTGCACCACGAGCCTCAGCAGATCTTACTTTGGATGCCGTCTCGTGGCAGGAGACACGCTTCGGAAATACACTTATGATTGTGAAGGGAATGCCTGCGCTGCCGTCTCCACGGGGTTCGGCATCCTGCTGCAATGATTCAGGGAATCTGTCGAGGCACATTTTATGAATTCCACTGAAGCTGTGGAATTGCTGCATTAGGCAAATACCTCAATGGTTGTCAAGTCAGCCACATGCTATCAGAGCTGCTTTACATTGCCCAGACCAGGGACAGCAGATGCTCATAAATAGCAGTCATTTTCCCCACTGCTTTCAGCGCTAACCCTGCACTGCCTGTGCATCTCACCCAAAGCCCACAGCAACATGTGCTGTAGGCCCAGGTCCATTTTCCCAGCCTCTCTTCAGGGGCACTTGTTAATGGCTGCAGAGATGCTGCAAAGGTGCCTCTGGAGCTGCATTTCAATCACCCAGCACCAGGAGACCCTTCCCAGCACAGAGCCAGGCCAGCCTGCGCATCACACAGCACTGCTGCTTGGGGAGGGAAGTGTCAAGCATGGAGAGCCTGATTAGAACTAAACCTGCCCCAAGCACAGATGCACAGCACCAAAGTCTTCCCACAACAGCCCTGAGCCAGGCACACTGTGCTGTGGGATCAGGGTGCTGAGGCACAGCAAGGAAGCAGAGCTACAGCCCTAGAAAAATCTCCCAAATTAAAACTTTAAGCAGCAGTAAATCTCAGTTTTCATAATGTGGATTAACACAAACGTGACAGAGCAAATCGAGCTCTGCTGAGCTGGGGGAGAAAAAAAGAGAAATAAAACCCCATCACACAGCAACAGCCCTGGGCTGGGGGTGCAGCTGCTGAGCAGGAGCTGGTGGGCAAAGGGGGTACAATGGTAGAGACCTGCGGAGCCAGGGCTGCCACTGCCAGAGGCTGCAGGGAGATCCCTTCTCCAGCACATACCTGGCTAATGAATTTGTGTCTGACAGCTTCAAGCGTTAGACAATTTGTACAGTACAAGAACGTGCCTGAGCACTTGTCACCGGGGCTTGTGAAGGAGTGCTGTGCCCAAACACTGGTCACGCCCCACATCTATTCCCGGCACATCCATCACGCCCTGCAGGCACGCTATGTAAACACGAGGGACTCGGGACGTGCTGCAGCCGCTGAGGACACCCATCCCCAGCACCCGTGTGTGCCCTCAGCCCCGGCCCGCTGCGCTCAACCGGGTGGCGGGAGAGGCGGAGAGCGACAATCGCGGTTAAAAGGCGTCTGCGGTCTCCTGGGGAAGCAGAGGAAGCAACCGGCGGCGCCGGTGCCCGCGCAGATGGGAGGGAGGCAGCCGCTGCCTGCGGGAGCGCGGGCAGGAGCTGCGGGACAGCAGAGCAGGCTCCCAGCGGGGAAGGAGAGGGAGGTCACGGATTTCTGGCGACAGATTCCAACAAGAGAGGGTCCTGGTTTAGGGGGACTGCAAAGATGCCCGTTTGTACGTACCTTTCTCACATACACTCAAGAGGCACTTTTCTTCTGCACTCGGAAGCATTGTGCCCATTTGTCACAAACAGGTAAGTGCTCTCATCAGTGAGTAGCTGAGGATATCACAACAACAGAGACTTTAATGATCCTCAGTGTCCCATGCCTAAAAAAAACATGTCTATGAAATCTGGGAAGAAGTGGAAGGAAAAAGCCTCTGGTGCATTGCTTGTTTCTGTTCAGC
Source organism: Bolborhynchus lineola (assembly GCA_025448015.1). Lineage (NCBI taxonomy): Eukaryota > Metazoa > Chordata > Aves > Psittaciformes > Psittacidae > Bolborhynchus > Bolborhynchus lineola. Next base: position 94,409 of record JAOEHX010047856.1, on the reverse strand, counting down.
CATGGGGCTGGGGGAATTGTAGTGCTCTGGAAAACTATAAGGAAACAAACAAGGAGTTTGATAAAGCCTGAAGAGAGGAGCAACCCACAAGGGAGCTAGAGACTGCTGGGGGTGCCTGCAGTCTCGGGGAAAATCAATAGGACAGCGTGTGGCAGGACCCGGGAGGATTTAGCAGGGAGGGGGATAAATCCAGCTGGCATGGAGCAATGGAAAACTGCTCTTGTCAAAACATCCCACCTCCTCCTCCAATAAGATTACAAGCTGGCCTGATGAAGGCAGTTTCCCTGATGTGACGGGCTTCTGTGAGGTGCTTGGCACTACATGCCATGCCCGTGAGTGACATAACACACCACACCAGAGCCCTGCTAGAGGGAGTAGGGCCCTGAGGTGTCTGTCAGTGAGGAATCCCCACCAAGGAGCTGGGGATGAGCACAGGTCAGATGCTGCTGAGCCTTGTCACCAACACACACTGGGCAGCCATGCAGGACCCAGGCACTGACACGGGTCCAGCTCCTGCCTGGCACAGACCCTGCAGAGCACTCAAGAGGCAGTGACAAGCACCACAGGTCACAGTCCCAGAATGAGGCCAATGGGCGGACATGCAAACATGCACCAGTTCAGAGCGGGGAGGAGTTGTTCTTTGGGGACACATGACAGGAATGTCGCAGCTGTTCCCTCCCGTGCTGTGACAAGAGGGAAACAAGAAAGAAGGAACAAGAGCCACAAAGCACAGTTGAAAGTCTGTAAGACTCCTGCTGTTGAACAGCAAACCTGAACCAGATTTGCAGAGCAGCAAATGACAGCAGCGGCCTTGGAAGTCAGCTCACAGTCTCAGGTCCATCCTGATGGGCCCTTGGAGATTTGGGAGCTTCAGCAGCATCCTCTGCCCAGGCTGGGAGCAAGGGCACAACTGCACAGGGCTGGCATCACCCTGCATGGGCCAGCCCGGACACACAGGGCTGCCAGAGCCCAGGGCATTTCCCAGACAGGACCCTTGGAGCAGGGGCAGCTCCAGCCCCGCTGCTCCCAGAGCTCAGGACACGCACCCCGGTGCCTGGGCTGAGCCTCTGCCCGAGCACACTCAGCTCTATCCCAGCAGCATTTCCCCACCACAGCAAGCACCTCCCTAGTGAGGGGTCTTCAACCATGACATTATCCAGCTTACCTTGACCTCAGATCTTCCACAGGTAACCCCTCCTACAGAATACACACTGAAGCTTGGGGGCTTTTCTCCAAATCAACGCTGTCTCAAAACGTGGATCCATCGTAATTCCTTGGGATTCCTCCCCCCCTTCTCAGAGCAGCCTCAGCACAAGACCAGAAGCTGGCTTGCTACAGCAAGGGCTCCAAAGCAGGTCCTCTTCTGCACCTAACAAAGACCTGCTTGCTTGCATGCCTTCGAGAGCATCATGTAGCTGACGCCTCCCTACAGAGACCCAGCTCCCCCTTGCCCCCTCTCACCCCCTGGGGTTGTCACCCCCAGCCCATCCAGAGGAGCACTGTGCTGCCTCTGGGAACAGGACAGAACTTGCAGAAAAAGGACAAGTGACTTCAGAGTATACACAGGCTGCCTGGGAATCCTTACAGAGATCCCCAGGCCTTGTACCACAAGCCCTGGGTGATGCTGCAGACATCATACCATGCACTCAGCCCCAGGTGGCTCCAATAAGGTTGCTCCTTCACTCTCAGTTCACACCAGCATCCCTCTGGCTCCATACACTGCTCTTCCTCCTTCTGTGCCCAAACAGGCACCACAGACCCCACCCAAACACAGGCTGAGCATCAGCAAGGAGCCCAAGCAGCCGCTTTCGCTTGCCCACCTTCTGCCACGGAGTCATGTCCTAGAAGCACCGAAACCCTCTACCTGGGTGTGCTGCAGAGCGAGGGGAGGAGAGGACCTGGAGCCCTGTGCAGGGACGAGGCCCGGGGGGCTCTCTGGGAGCTCTAAGGCTGCTGCACACGGGTGCTCCATGCTGCGGGTGCAGGCAGGGAGCAGCTCCCCTCCGGAGGGCACCTTTCCACCCTGACCCAGGCAGCTACAGCCGCACACAGCTCCGGAAGCAGCGCCCTGGCCTCCTGGGGAGAGGCAACGAGCCCCTCGCTTCTCCTGCCGCTCTTGAAATCGCTGTGACAATGGAGCAGCATCTGATCCTCCAGGAGATGATGGAGGGAGGATGCTGGTGTCATTAGCAAGTTAATTAGGAAAACGCAAATGGAGCTTTAAACATTTTTATAATACATTGGGGCCTTTTTGGCAGGATTACTGCATCTTTTGGGTTTCCATTTCCCATTAAAGCATTCTCAGTAGTGCACATATAAGAGCCATGTGATCTTGGCTCCTTGCTGCCTTTTTTTTTTTCTCTTTATTTTTTGAAGATGCCTTCTTTCGGGTAAGATTTATTAAATATTGTAATCAGTTAAATTCTGGCAGCTTAAACATTTTCTTTAATAGCCTTGCTAAATGTGGATTAGATTTAAAATCCCTGCCTCTGAACTCTGGAGCACCACTATTTATATGCAACGTTAAAAACATTAAAAGCTTTACAAAGGGGTAATTACTGCTCTGCTGCAGGAGGACAGACACTGCCTTGCTAAGTTATTTCAAGGCAGTTTTTCCAGCCTCACCCTTCTTGGGCAATACTACACAAGCATAAGTTGCTCCTCCTGAAGTACCCCTCAGGTCAGGGTTTGGGAAGCATCACTCATAGAGCCCACATCACTTAAAGCACTGTCAGCTTTGGCTGTGGTTTGTGATGCCAAGAGCAGCCAGAGGCTCTTGCAGGACACTGAGCACCCCAGCAGCGGGACCCCACCACCCCAAACACCAGCAGCATCATACCTGGCAGGAGAATCCCCAGCAGCATCAGCCTCCAAAGCAAACAGGAGGTTGGAGCTCATATCCCCCTTTATATCCTGAGCTCTGCAGCCACCCCTGCAGCCCATGAGCTGCTCTGATTAGTGCTGATGGGCAGCACCTGCAGCCCCTACACCTCCTTCAGCTCCTGCAGCCTCTGCACCCCTGTGGCTCTGCCTCCCCTTCGCTCCCCATTGCCTCCAGAGAGCCCAGCAGAAACCAGGGGTGCTGGGCTGGGTGCTTGGACCACTTTGCTAATGACACCTGTGAGACTTTTGCTGCACCTAAGGCTGCACCCGCTGCTCATCCTCACAACCTGCCGTGCTTGCAGGGAGCACTGTGCACAGACCTGATTTAGTGTCACTTGAGCCCCAGGAAAACTTTGAGGTGCCATTAAAAGCAGCTAAAGCAGAGGAGAAATCCACTTTCCCAGTTGCCCTTCTCTTCCTGCACGCAGCAGCTTCAGGCTGAGATGTGTGTGGAGGCACCCAGGAGCTTCCCATCCCAGCCTGGAGCTGCCTTGGCTCCATCCCTGCCATCCCCACACACGACCATTACCCACGGATCCCCTCCTTCATGCCCAAAATCCCCTCTGCCGCACCAGGCAGCTGCCCTGCAAGCTCAGCAGGGTTTGCTGGACACAAGGCAGGCCTGAAGGGTCAAAGCACAAAGCCCAGTACCAGAGATGTGCTCTCTGTGCCCACTCGTACCTCTGATGCCTTGCACCACTGTGGACGAGTTTCTTCTGCTTCCCGTGCTGAATGCATTGGCAGTGGCCCCCGCTGATGCCACCAGCCTGGTTAACTGGTGCTGGTGAGGAGCCAGAAGGCAACACTCTCCTGCCTGCCCTGTGCCCACCCCATGGCTTCCTAGGAAGCCTACAGACCAGCTGCAGCAGACGGCAGCATCTCTTTCGCTGTCACTCCGTGTTAGCAGCAGCGGTGTCAAGGCTCTGCAGTTGGTCCTGTTTGTTAACAAACACGTTAATGAGCTGGAAAGGGCAGGGAGGGTGAGCAGTGATGTACAAATCGTGCCTTTGACACCAATCCAGGTGAGCAGCGGAGCAGCACCTCAAGGGCACACAGGCACCGCAAATGCAAAGCCATGGATGGAGGGAGGCTGAGACACCCTGCAAGGGGATGAAGAAACTGCCCTGGCTCCTGGAGGGGGCTCGAGGGGCCTCTGCACCCCACAGCATGAGCACAGGCAGCGTGAGCCCCACACTGGGCTGCAAGGGGCAGAGGAGCCCACTGCTGTCGCAGCCTCCCCTGGGCAGCACCAAAACGCCTCAGTTCGTGTTGTGGAGGTGTGGGCTTTGTCGAATATTTCTGAGGAGCAGAAGGTACCGTTGGGAACCTTAACTGCGTTTTAATGAAGATTTTTGCCACTGAATGTAAGTCAATTTTCTTGGAGTGATTACCCGATCTCTAGAGGGTATTGTAGCAACAGAGGAGAACTGGAGAGGGACAAGAATAATACCAAAGACTAGAAAAATCCTCAAATAAGGAGAGACAGTAAAACAAAAGAGAAACAGAGAGAATAAATAATAAATGGAATTGAAGAGACAGACTGGAGCTCGTCTCATCCCACTCATAACAAAGAAGAGAAAATACGATGTTGAATTAAAAGGTGGAATAAAGAGGAAATACTTTTCTCACACAGGCTGTAATGAGTCCCAGCACTGCACAGGCCCAGGCATGGACAGAAAGCCAAAGTCAGGGTTTTAGGGCTGAGGTTCCTGCAGCCGGACACCAGGGAAGGATGCTCCAGGACACCCCAACCTGTGGATGCTGAGCTCCCACCCCTGGCGCCAGTTTCCATCCTCTGGATCTGCAGGTGCCACCCACAGGGATGGCCACAGGTAAACCACAGGAATAGATTGGTTCACTATGTGCTAACACAGAAAGAGGTCCATGAGTGCATTTCTCCTCTCTGAGTCAGTCCTGTGAAGCTGGCTACTGGGGATGGGACTTCAGGGAATGAGAAACTCTTCAGTTCTGCACTAGAAACTGACAACTTTGTCCATTTAAAATTCATAAACCAACACAGACTGCAAGTTAAAAACTGAGGATCCCTGCTCATGTGTAGCATTGCAACAGCCACGTGCTTATTATGAATTATTTACCTTGATGCACTTTCACACCGGCCCTGCGTGCTCAGTGCCCTCCTCTCGGTTGTGCATTTATGGCAGAGCGGTCAGGAGGAACAGGTCACTTAAAATGTAAATGAAAGTGGCCCTGGGAGATACGCTGGGGCATTTACTTACGCTGTTTATTACTGTAAAAACGTGACCATGAAGGTGGGTTCCTATCATAGTAACTTGTGCAAAGGAACATGTTCAGGAAAGCATGCATTAAACACAGCTCACCCGAGCAGCAGTGCTGGGTCCGGCTGTGCGTGTGTGGTGGCACAGAGCCCTGAGGCCCCGTGCTGCTGAGTGAGGAGGAGCTGCTCCCGAAGCCATGGCAGTGGGCAGCACAGGGGTGGTGCTGGCCCTGCACATCGCAGCTGCGCTTGGGACAGCGTGGTCCCAGCAAGTGCCAATGGCAGGGATCCGCACAGGCAGGAGGAGGCATCCAGGAGACGTTCTCCAAATGAGACATTTTGGTGACACCGAAACCTCTCTGAGTTTGGGTTTGCCAATTCAGCAGCCTTTAAAAGGGACACTACTTTAAGCAGAAGTTTTGGGCTTTGCCATCTGACACCATTTGACGTCCTCAAGAAGTACGAATTCAGCATGGAAATCAGGCTCTTCATTCTGGACCAAATTGAGTACTGCACCCACACAGAAAGGTTGGCCTTTGCTTCGTGCTTTGCAGAGCTTTTTGCTGTGCTGAAGTGTTTTGGAAGCTGTTTAATGCCAAGCCAGTGCTCCGGACAGCAAACAGAAAAACCGGGTTCTTGCAGCTCTCCCCTGGCAGCTCTCCCAGCAGCTTCTCCTCCCCTTTGTGGACAGCCATTCCCTGCCCATGGGTCTCAGCCGGCTCAGCTCCATCCCCGCTGCCCCACGCACGCAGGCAGGGGCAGGCTCCGGGAGCATGGGCACCGGGCACCACCGTGTCCTCGGGCCGGGCAGGGATCCCTCCTGCCTCAGCCTGCCACAGACCACACGGGACCAACGCGCGTGGAAACCCAAACTGCTGTGAATGGAGCTGCTCGTGACAGGCAAGAGCCCAGGGCAGCGCACAGGGACGGAGCGGAGAGCAGGACACGCGGCCCCACCACTCAGCATGCCCTGGACAAGTGCATCCCCGTTCCCTGTGACCCGGGGCATGCGGCCGGCCCAGCCCCACTTCTCACCATGGGATGGGGACGTGGGCAGGGGCAGGGACAGGGACGGGGGGGTCCTGCACTCTCGGCAGCCAGCATTATCCTTGGGCTCTGGAGCAGTTTCCCATGAACCGCTATTAGCCCTGTGTGGAAGGTGATAATAACAAGCCATTAATGGGAATCTGTTTGAGTGCCACTGTGTGGCAAGATCGTAAATTAATGGCCGTTTCATTTATTGTCATTTTACCTATAACAAGATGCTGATTTTCCCCCTGGGATAATGAAAATGGTCCGCAAGAACCATAAATCCTCACCGTGGTGTGAGGCTGGCGCAAGGTGTTGGATTAATGGGCTAATGACAGAGATGTGAAGGCTCATGAATCCTGTGGCTGCGGGGGGGTCAGTGCCCAGGCGTTGCTAAGGCTGACAGCGAGTTATGTCAGATGTCAGACCAGGAAGATCCAAACCTCCCCCCATGCCCTGGGCAGCTTCATTTTCTGCTCACAGAAAATCAGTTTTTAAAGGCAAACCTGTCAGGCCCGAGCAGCCCAGGAGCTCCACTGACCTCCATTCCCACCAGGGCAGTGCCAGGCAGATGCCCAGCCTGCCTGCGCGTGAGCAGTTCAGGGTCAGCCAGGAGGGAGAAGTGATGACTTCTGCTCCCTTCACCTACAGCATAAAACAAAAGCACACACTGGAAATAGGGTCTATTGAGCTGAAATGCTCCCTTTGCCACATGCTCCCTGGCACTCCCAGGACCATCAGCCAAGGACCTTCCATCTGTGGACAAACATGACTTCAAAACAACAGATGCCTGGAAATTAAAGTTAGGAAGTAAAAGCTTCTCATAATTAGGTCTTTCAGTAGAAAAAAAGAGTTGGAGCTCTTGAGATGATGACGACACTGCATCCTGCTGAGAGGCACCAAGAAGGCTGGGAAGAAGCACATCCCTTCTCATGCCCATCCCTGCAGTGGTGGTACCAGGAAGGCTGGGAAGGAGCACACCGCTTCTCATCATCCCTGCAGTGGTGCAGGGCCAGCGGGACAGTGATCTGGGCATGAGAAGGGCTGCAGGAGGTCACTGATGGAGCACCCTCAGCACCGGTCACATCAGTGTGACACCACCTCCCTGCACCCCTCGAGTGCTCCAGCTGCCCACTGGGGTCTGCGGGGGCACTTGTTCCTTCCCTGTTTCTCTCTTTGGGTCCCAAAACCCAACCAGGCTTCAGCTTCACCCGGTGAGATGCAGGAAATGGCGCCAGGGCACCACACGGTTGCTGTCACTTTGCCCTGGGACAGCCAAGGGGCCCCGCAGCAGAGGAAGGTGATGGGGAGGAGGCCCCCGAGACCCTTTGCTGCTCCCAGGAGCCCTCTGTAATCCTGCCCCTCCTGCAGCCCAGCCTCAGGGAGGGCTCACAGCTCAGGGGTTTCTCCTTGCATAATTCATCAGAGATATCACTTTAAATATTGCTATTTTCCTCACTCAGATATGAGAAATATTAACTGGCCAAACTTTGCTGTGGCTGTCACCATCCTTTTAGCAGTGTGATTGCCAGGGGGGGATTTATAGTCCTCCCCGCACCTGGGTTATTTGAGTTTTGCTTTGCTGCAGGGCCAGGGCAACAATAAATTTCCCTTTCCTCTGGAACATGCTCTAAGCTCTCATTTTCTAATAAAGCGTTAAACCTTGGAGCAACCCACGCTGGCCTCAGCGCTTGCAGGGAGAGGAGTATCTGCTGAGCCAAGGCACTGCTTGCGGCGTGCTGGAGGGCACTGTCGTGGCTTTACCCCACAGTGGGGCTCTTCTTGCAGTGGCTCTGATGAATCCCGGCTTCCCTTCCTGTGCAGAGCCCCCACCCCAGGCAGAGGCCACATCCTGCCAGACCTCAGCAGCGCTGCTCCCAGTGGGCTCTCAGGGATGCTGGGGTGGGGCTTAGGGCCAGGGCCCCCCCCAGCTCTGCTTTTGTCAGCGAGGGGCTGGGACAGTAAAACCAGTTCAAGTGGAACCGAGGATGCTGTCGAGGAGGAGGCATCGCGTGATGCTGGTCAGTACCAGGCCACCTGCAAGCTTGAGGAGCCCCTGAGGGCGTCGGGGGGAAATGCAGGAGAAACCCAGAGGTGCCCAATGGGATCTGACCAGGATGGAGTGACAAGTGGGAAGCAGCCCAGGAGCCCCCGCACCCCATGGATGGGGCATCCCCAGTGTGTCCTCAGGCTCCAGCCCATGCTCCTGCAGCGCACAGTGGAGGCTCAAGGGACCGCAGGACCCAGCCAGCAGCACAGTGCTCAGCACCAGCACGGGGTCATTGTGTTAGACAGGTCCTAGCCGGGGTCTGCCACCCCCTGTGCCACCCACAGACCCTCCCCACACCGAACAGTGCCTTAGGAGACACTGACGGGCCTGAAGGATGGATGGGTGGATGGATGGTGCTGGTCTCGTTACAGCACCAGAGGCGGCCACAGCATCAGGCTTTTACCGGCTGAGCTGCTGGGTGAATTACGGCAAGGTTCTGCATTGTGGTAATATGATTTTTTCAATATATTCTGTTTGGATTGGCAGGTTGGTCTCACTCTTTCTCAACTGACTGATAAAGCACTAGACAGGGGATTAGTCCTCTTGGAAGCTAAAGAAAGAGGTAATTTGGGTTGTTTATAGCCTGCAGGGGTAGAATCAAAATGTACAATACTGAGAGAGTCAAACTTTTACAGCGTACGGCACAGCTATAACTCAGAGCAAGTATCAAACATTACAGTCCTGTGAAATGCATCCCCGTGACAAAAGGCTGGAGAGGCAGAAAGAATGAGAGGAATTAATCTGTCCTTGGGACAAATATTATAATGAAGACAAGAAATGCCAAGAAAATTAACCTCTGCCTGGGCTGGTTTTAGCACCTCCTCTTTAGCCCCAAAGTCTCATCCCTGCACTTTGGGTGATGTTGGAAATGACCCATACCCTGAGAGGATCCTGGGCAGGCGTAGGGGCCTATCAGACCCAGTCTGACCTTGGCTTTTCTGCATTAAAGGAGTAACAGCTTTCCATCAAGTGGGCTTTGCTGGATTTTCGTAGCTATTAAATCTAATTGCTCAGATAGAGTTATAAAATTATAATTTTAACCACGCAATTTAGATGGAGTAACCGGTCGTCTGTTTCTGTGATTATCCCTGATTATTAAATGAACAGCTGCCTCCAAATATGTTTGCAACAAACTAATTCAATGAGCGCATGTGCCTGAATATTCATGCCCCCGACCCGCAGCACGGGCTTCTGTGCTGCACGAGTTTTTCACTGTGGCTGTAAAAGTTAATGTATGCCTGCAATTTAAATAAGCACACTTCCATCAGCTCCAGGATCCGACACCCCTCTGCCAGCACCCGAGGTGTCCCAGCCCCTGCTCCACTGGCCCACCGCTTCCCGTGCCGGCTTCTCCCGCACCTCGCTTGCTGCTCGACAGCCCTCCTCACGAGCACTAACACCGTGGGACACTGCACAGTCTGCTTGGTTTAGCTTTGCCACTGCATTCTGCAACCACGCCAAGGAGCTGGGGAATAACCTGCCCTCCCTGGCCTGACATATGGGTAATGCTGTCTGGCACGACAGCACTGGCAGCTCCCCCGGCCTGCCCGGCCGTGCCGCTGGGGAGCCGATCGTAGCAGCTCCGCAGGCATCACTGCCTCAGGAATTCCATTTTCCTCCTTCCAAAGGAGGTGCCCCCCCGCTGCCTGCCAGGGGATCCGTCCACTCCCTGCACGGACGGGGGCAAAGCTGTGCCAGGGTCTGTCTGCATGGAACAAAACCTGCTCTGGCATCCTTAATGAACACTAAAGGTGTGCATTGTCCTTCCATTCCTGCAAACTGCAGAGGAAGCTGCACTTTTACTGACAAATAGAACATTTTAATAATATTCATGGCATGATACAGATTGTTTGGAGAAAAGCATCACTGTAACACAAGCAAGTGCCCAAGCGTGGTTATTTCACCCGGTGCTGCTCGTATCATGATGCACCAGAGTTTGCCCAGGGGTCTCTCAGCCTCCGCAGCACTGTGCAGTCTCTGGAGCCTGACAGAAACCTCCTGCACTTGGGAATGTGCCGGGATTTACATACTTACTGGAGAGAAACAGCTGCCGTGCAGGAAAGAGGCTCCCAGGATGCTTTTCCAAGGCACCTATTAGGCAAATGCAGGGTTCTCCAGGAGATCCCTCCTGAACGCAGCAGCCGCTCAGCCGGAACAGTGAGCACCAGCCCGGAAAGTGGAGCCTAGTCTGGAGCAGTGACTTGTGCAACCTCTGACTGCGATGTCTTCCTCACATCCCCACGGACACATCCCTTGGCAAAGTGATCACCAGTCCAAAGAATGTATTTTAAAAGCTTTTATTAAAGATCCAAGATAAAAAAAAAAAAAAAAAAAAAAAAAAGAAGAGAAAAATCTATTAAAGTATTTGAAATGTAAAGCAGGCCTTTCATTTTAACAGCATCCCTCTTTCCTTTTGTCTCTTTCTGCATAGAGGTTTCACAAGAATATACACAGCTTGACAGATTTTCAGATGGTGTTAAAGAGGGTAACATCCGATTGAGGGGGAAAAGAAACAGTTTGACTGAGACAGGCGAGAGCCGGGCTCTGATCCACTGCTTTGTAGACCCAGGGGCGCGCGGGGGGAAAGGGAGGCCCACGAGGGCACCAGTGCCAGAGCTGCCACCTCTGCTCGAGGACAGGCACACGTGGCACTGCCGGGTCCCCGAGCACAGCCCTCGGTCAGCGCTGCTGGAGCTGCTGCTGGCCACGCTCCCTGTGTCCCAGGGAAGGTGGGAGACAGGAGCAGGGCAGGAGCAGGGAAGAAGCAGGGCACAGAGGCAGGAGAGTGCCAAAGGCAGTTGGAGCTGTGAGCATCGGCCCTTTCCCCTCCCCACCACCTCTCCCAGTGCCCACCCTCCATCAGTGTGCCCTGGAGCTGCAGCAGAGGAGGGTCTGGGTCTGACTGGGGATCCCCCACCACTGCAGTGTCCCATGGCTGAGGCAGTGCCCTCTCTCCAGTGTTTCCAAGGGGAGGTTTTGCTTCCAGCTTCCCCCTCTGAAGTCTGCAGGGAGGGGAAGGGGGTCCCTGAGCATCTGGCTGGAGCCCCTTAACAAAGCCCTTCTCCTCCTCTGGAAAACACATTCCTTGTTTTGGTCTCAACTGATTCCGCAGCTCTCAAACAACAGCTCCTCAGCTCAGAATTTCCAGCAGAACAGCCCCACAGGCAGGCTCTGGATTCGGTCACGCTGCAGTCTGGGCTGCAGCTCTCCAGGAGATGGGTGATTGCTGAGGTGAGGGCTGAGCCCATCTCTGCTCCCAGCGCTGCTGGGGAGCCGCAGCTGGAGCTGATCCATTGCCCATGCCGCATCCCACCGTCGCCCAGCCCATGACAGAGGCCACAGGCAGGCAGTGAGTGCCCAAGGGGCCCCGTGAGCTGGAGCACCTCCCAGCCCTGTGACCCTCCTGCCTGCAGCAGGAGCTGCCGGCTCTGCGGGGTGATCCTGGCCAGGCAGGAGCCGGTCCCTGCCCTGGGAGCGGGGACTTGATGGGGATGGTGCTCTCCTGGAGCCGGGATGACAGGAGCAGGCACCAAGGAATGCTGCTGCTGCTGTAACAAGAAGCGATAGATTAAAAAGCTAGTTAAAAATTCATGCAAGAGAGCAGAGTTTCCCAAGCATATCAGAGTTAATATTTATAAAGGGGATTGTTGCTCAGTCTCAATTATCCTAAAAGCTTGGTACAATTGATGCATTGGAGAAACCACGAACACAGGCATGTCAAGGGAAAACCATTCCCTGTGACCGCTAACAAAATGCAATCAGATCTGCAACATGTGGAGCCAATTGATTTTCAACAAGTTATACCATGTAAACAAATGATTGATTCTCGGGCTCCTTTTATTTCTGCGCAAGCAGCCAGAAACCTCTCCAGCTACTCGGAGCAGGTAAGGCTGGTGGTAAACAAGGGCTGCAGAGGGGCAGCATGCAGTCCTTTCATCAACCTGCGAACAGCAGGAGCTTTGATTTCTTTTTTCCCCCAGCCCCTTAAGCAGCCACTAAATAACCAACAATTCCTCAAGTAAGCAACCCCCTGATCATGGGAAATCTTTGTTGCCAGTGGTCATGTCAGACCAGCTCCTGCCTTCAATGAGAATCAGGAGGTTTTTATTGCTTTTGCATTTTGCCTCCTCTGATGTTTCCAGCCTTCCTCTGATTTACCCGAGACAGAGGAGACAGGAATATCTCCAAGAGCTTTATCACTTCTCCCTGTCAGCGGCGGCAGCTAAGTCAACAGTGCAGTGGTGTGTGTCTGCACTGCCGGTACAGAGGTTGCTCAAACCCCTCTCTGCTCCCGGTGAAACCAATAAGCCGCACTCCACTGCACCGCCTGTGCCCATGGTAATGGCAAATTACACCTTAGCCCATCCCCGGCGCACCGCAGGGTCAGGGTGCAGAGGTGGGCTCCCCAGGAGCTGCATCTCCCCCTGCCCCATGCATGGGCACTCCTTGGCTTTGCCTGGGCACCTCACGCCTGCGCTGGTTCCATGGCCTGTGGGCAAGGACTGGCCCATCCTCCCCAGCCTGTGAGTGCAGCCTGCCCGTGTTGCACCCTGTGTTTCACTTGTCCATCACTCTACTTGCCTTTTGCTCCTTACTTATGCTTCTGGTCACATCCTTCTCAGCACTGGGGTGGTTCTGGCAACACAGGGGCCTCAGCACTGGGCAGAGCACGCTCCTGGTGCAGCTTGGTGACAGGCAGTGTGCTGCCGGTGCAGCTCTCGCCCTCACTTCCACCCTTCAGAGCCTCGCTGGAGTGCTGCTGAGATTGCTGATTGCATATCTGAGGAGAGGAGAGCCACATTCCCCTGAACTGTGATAATTAGTTCAACAACAGCAACGAGAACACATTTCCAGGGCTCCACCGCTGCTCAACCCTGCCTTGTTCACAGGGCGATGTGCACTTGGGTGCTTCTGCAGCGCAGGGTCCTCAGGGTCCCAGGGGAGGGTGACTCCGGGGGCTGGGGGCACTCTGCTCTTCCAAGGATACCAGCGCGCACAGGGACTGAGTGGTGCAGGGCTGCTGTCAGGGCAGGGGGTCCCCAGGCAGCCCCTTCCCACAGAGCAGGGCTGTGCCTCAGGACCCTGTAGGGTCCCTGTGGCTGCAGCAGGGACCCACGTCCTTCCCAGAGCAGCAGCGTCCTCTGCCAGGGCCCCTCACGTCAGGACCCCCACGGTGGGGATCCCCAGGGGTGGCAGGGCTGGGGTCCCCCGGCTGCCACCCCGCAGTGTCCCCGGTGGCACATGTGCCGCGCAGGGGTGCGCTGCCCGTGGCGTGCCGCTCTGCTGCCGGCTCCGTGCCTGCTCCCTGTGCCAGCATCTGGCTCGGTGCCCTGCACGTGGGCACAAATTCATCCCGAAACACAAACAACGGAGGAGGCAGTGAAGCCGCCGCCTGCGTGGGCACCGAGATTCCGGCACAGCGGAGACTTCCCAGGGCCAGAAGTGTTTCTGTTTAAAATTAAAATGGTCTTTTTAAAGCAGATTAAAACCCGTTTGAAAGCAACCGTGAACATCTGTGATCTCACAGTGAAGGCTTTCCTGCCTGTTTCAGAATTGCCCCGTTCCCGTTATAATATCAGCATAATTCTGTCTCCTTATTTCAAGCTCGCAAGATATTTATATTTCAAATAATTTTTATAGAGCTCAACTGTGAATTGCAAGCTGTGTTTTCTGCTTATGTATTAATTGTATGTGTGTGTCCAGTGCTAAGCCTTATTGCCATGTAATTTGTACAACGTAATTAACCATGTAGAAACCATAATACATTGTGTTTGGAAGAGTTACATCCAGTTAATCTAATTGGCTAATAACATCTTTTCATTTAGCAGCACGTACTGTATTTCCAGTGATTGAATTAATGTCATGTTAACGGCTGCTTTTTGCAACAACATTTGGCATAAATTGCATTAAAAATTGATGTTCGTACAAATGTATTTTGAATACAGCTCAGCGTGTGGCCTGGGAAAACACTCCTGGTGTTTATTCAATCAGCTCAGTGTGCAGGAGCACTCGGAGAGCCTGCCCTGACGCCTGGGGAACCGGGGGCTCCCTGTCGGGCGCTGCCCCCCGGTCCTGCCGCGGGCCCTGGGCGGGCTCTGCTGCGCCGGCAGTGCCCCAGGTCACAGCCCCCCTGCATGGGAGAGGGTTTGAGGAGGGAGCTCTGCAGAATCAGCTCCTCAGGCTGGAGCACAGGCTGCTCAGGAGAGGAAGGCACCACCCCAGGCTGCCTGGGCATGCTCATGGACTGACACGTGAGGGTCCTGCTTGGCAGCAGGGCTGTGGGTGCCTTCACCTCTTGTGCACACACACACACCCCCAACCCCTTTCTTCCTCCTCACTGTGGTTCAGGAGTTCTTTTTGCTCTGCAGTGAATAAACAACAAGAACTGGGTTTTGATTCTGCATGGCAAAGATGCTGCTTTGAGAGCTGCCTGTGATCCCTCAGAGCCTGCTCACTCTGCCTTTGTTGTGCATCGCTACTAGAGAGGAAAATAATGGCTTGTGAAATTCAAGGTGCAAAGTGGAGACTGTCAAGGAAAATGTTTGAGCCCATACAGACTTTATGCTTTTGTGCTTAAATTTACATAGAGTGTCTCGGGCTTCATTATTTACAGGTTGTGTCTTTCCCAATTCCTCTGACAGGTCCTCAAGCGGTGGTAAGGACATGGCAGCCTGGGAATAGACTGGGAGGTGGCACAAAACCAACACCACCATTTCAGATCCATTGGCCCTCTGTCCCTCCCTCTCCTCTCTACACTGAACCATCTGCAATGCATGCATCTCGCAGGTAAAAGCAGAACTCCCGTGCTGGTGCCAGTCCTCTCCTCAGGCTGCTGTTACCTGTTGGATGGTGGTGAGGTGTCTGCCTTTGTCATCTTCAGAGCATCTCCTCCTCAGCCACCCAAGTGCCTGGCTATGCCCTGCATGCTGCTGCCAGGCTCACGGCACTTCAGCACAGCTGGACAGGACACCCAGCTCCTCCATGGCCTGAGCTACCTGGGAAGCAGAGCAGAGGGGCAGAGGCTGCTTGCAGGGGCAGCAGGATTGCCCACGACATGATGGTGCTGTGCTGGTGGATAGCGAGAGCCCTTTCCCTGGAGCAGAAGCCTACTCCTCCCTTTCCCTGGTCCTGCTGCTCCAGGCAGGGTGATAACAGGCATTCACACGTCCCAGCTCCACTTTGTCTCCATCTTGTTCTTCACTGATCATCTACGTTCACTCACCAGCAGATGTGGGTGAAGAGGGCAATATTACCACGGGGGGTCTGCACAAGGGGGGCTTACCACAGGTGTCTCAATTAGAAGAGACCCCTAAGAGCCAATACATGAACTTCAGGTCTCTACAGTGCTGCCAGAGGACTAGAAACAAGCCTTTGGGATGATGACCTGGAGAGCCAGGAGGAACCTGGCAAGCTCACAGGACGAGCATCCTGGAGTGGGAACGTGGGACGGCCCAACCTGCTGCCTGCACCCTCTTCAGCCTCGGCCCCACAGGTTCTGCTCACACCCACCCTGAACCCCTGATTTCAGCTGCGGCACGATCCTCCCTGAGCATCCTTCCAAAGTCAGCGCGTCTGACCAAGCCTGGCAGCACTGTGGCAGCACTGGCTCTCATACTCTGCATGTCCCACTCTCGAGGAACAGTGAGAGACCTTCTGTGTCTTTTCAGCAATACACTGCTCCATCTTTAAGAACGGAGACATGAAACACCTCTCGCAAAGCCTCAATGTTCCCAGAGTCAGCAGCAAAGGCAGCGCCCGCTTCCTGAGAGCACCTCTGTGAGGACCACAGCTCCAGCACTCATCGCGGCTTCTTAACGATTTTAAATCAATTACAGAGGAACATCTGCACATCATTAGAATGCTGAACATTTCCCACAGCCAGGGCAAACCACATTCCCTGGGAAGATGGATCTGAGGTGAAACAACACAGCAATCACAGCAGGACGCTGGGGCTCAGGCTAAGCTCAGGGCTGGGGAGCGAGATTCAAGGGCCTGCACATGGCATTTGCACTGAACAGCTAGAGGATCTCTGGAAGATGTGACCACTGGTTACCAGCCCTGCAGGTGGACAATTTACTTAATTTAAAGCAACAGCTAAAATGAGATTTATTGGAGAAAATTGTATCTAACATCAAAGTGAGCGAACTACATGCTTAAAGGTCATTTTTTAAAGTACGTTCAAAGAGAATACGTACTACAGAACTTGTGAATGGCATTTTTAAAAGAGCAGCTTTTGTTTCCTTTCAGATTTGTGAACAAATTTAGCACTCCTAAACAGGGGCGTAACAGGATCGGACTTAAACATCTGCAGTGCAGCCAGGCAACAGTCAAGGCTTGCAGCAGGTCTGCTGATGCTCCTGCACCCCAACAGGCAGCCCTCAGCCTGGCCACCTTGTCCTCTCCTGCTGCCCCTTGTTGCTGCCTGTGCCCATCCCTGCCAGGGGTGCAGTGCCGGCCCTCGTGGGCCCGTCCCTCGTGCTCCACTGGCTCTGCCGGGAGCCGGGACCAGGGAGGCGGCTCAGCAGCAGAAGCTGCCAGCCTGGGAGGTCAGGGGCTCTTCAGCACCAGGCTCACCCACAGAGATGGGGGTCACCCAGGATGGGGCACCCCGGTGCCCTTGCACTGTCATCCCTGGGCAGGCACCGCAGGTAGCTCCTTGGCTGCACCTCCACCTCACTGCCTCTGAGCACGGGGGCTGTAAGGCTGTGAAATAAAACCTCATTGCTCTGTTTCCTCCTTCCTTTGTAAAACTGCTTGAAAATCGAATTTCTCTTCCCTTCTGTCTCTAAAATGTGCATTTTATTCCAGTGAAATACTATAAGTTTCCGACAGGGAAAACCTGCAGGAGCACTGGCACGCTCCTACCGCCCTTCCAGAGCAGAGCAGCTCCTGACAACAGCACAGGGGAAACTGCTGCCTCTGGTGCCACCTTCAGCACACATGGCTTTCCCCATCTTTGCCCAGAGTGTGGCATGATGGGGCTGGGATCAGCTGGACACAGTGCTGGAGGTCCAGCGTGCTCAGAGCAACTTCTGCAGGGTACGGGGGGAACAGCCACCCCCAGCCCACTGCATGGGCAGTGACACAGGGAGCTCCATGGGCACTGGTTGGCTTTACATTCAACACAAACTTTTTCCCCTGTTTCTCCTTGATGGACTCAAAATCCTGATTATTTCTTTTTATTCTATGCCCAGCAGTGCATTCTGCTCCCACTGGGAAGGAGGGGTTTGGTTTGAGACACTTGAACAGGCAAAGGCAAAAAGGACAGGAAAATTGTTGGTTGTAGTGGCACTTGTCCGGGAGCCCAGAAAAAAACAGGAAAACAATGCCCAGATACATCTGTGCTGGTGACAGCCTGGTATCTTGTCTTCTCACAGACATTTTCCATGCCCGCACAAAAACATACCTTCTGCCATCTGTGAGAGCACCACTGCTGTGGGCAGCAAAGCCCACACAGCTGTGAAGGGCACCACAAGTGGCCTAGGAGCGTTTCACAGCTCGGGGGGTGGACGTTTCCTGTCCTTGCCTGCTTGTCGTCTTTGCAGGTTGTACAGGCTTGATTTTCCACCTCACTCAGTTGTTACTCACGAGCTCCACAGGCAAACACCCCCATACACAGCCTGTGCTATGGCAGGAGATGGAGGAGCTGAGTTACTACTGCAGCATCTCCAGCTGGAGCCCCACAGCACCCACAGCCTGCGAGGGAGCAACAGGGAGCTGCCCATGGCACATGTGCACCCAGTGCAGCCCTGGCCCGTGCCGCCTCTGACGTGGTTCTCACGCGGCGAGGGAAGGAGCCGCGTCCCGCAGAGCGCATCTGCAGCGGCAGAGACGTGGTGGGAAAGGCAATGCCCGTGCAGGGCAAGCGATGCAGCAGAGAACAGCCTCTGCCTCAGTGGGCACGGAAGAAGCAAACCACCGTCAAACGGGGAAGCAGCAGTGAGCAGGGAGGCAGAGCGTGAGCTGCACCCCCCAGCCAGGAGTGCTGCTGCTTAGAGGCCTTGGCACGCTGCAAAGAGCTGATCCCCGCAGCCTTCAAAGACAAATCACAGATCCTAGTTCCAGCCAAGCACCAGCACAAGCAGGACTGACAGCCCAGCTCACTGGAATACGTGTCATTGCAGCCAGCATCCCACCGGGATCCCCGGGACATACAAGCACACCCAGAAAAAGACTCATATCACAGAACCACAAAGCAGTTAAAAGTCATGCTCATAACAGAGTCATTAGTGCTGATTCTCACACTCTTTACATAGGAGCAGCACGTAATAATAATTTCCAATTAAATTACACTTCTCCAAGGTGCATTAACCACTTTGATCCATCCGATTAATTGGAGCCATCTCAGCTGCATGGAGCACAGTTACATCCCTCCAGAGGGAAAGCAGACAGTTAATAAAAAACTGTTGCTGTGGTACTAATGCAGGAACACTCTGCTCTCACACACTAACACTCATGTACATACTCACTGCAGACTGGCTCCTCAAACACAGGTGTGTGGCTTTACCTGCACACGTGCCACCAAACATCTTGCAGGAAAACACACATCTGCTCTTGCACAGCACAAATTAGAATCATGGAATCCCAGGCTGCTTTGGGATGGAAAGGACCATAAAGATCATCCGTTTCCAACCCCCCGCCACTAGCAGGGACAACTTCCACTGGAGCAGGGTGCTCCAAGCCCCTGTGTCCAACCTGGCCTTGAACACTGCCAGGGATGGGGCAGCTGCAGCTCCTCTGGACACCCTGTGCCAGCGCCTCAGCACCCTGACAGGGCAGAGCTTCTGCCCTGCATCCAACCTAAACCTCCCCCGTAGGCCTGTGCATTTTGCAGCACTGTCTCCAGAACACACCCTCCAAGCCATGCTGGAGGTTTTCCTGGCTTCCTGGGAACCCTCTCCCACCCCCCGTTTCCTGCCCACCCGCTCCGCTGGGAGACCAGCACCCAGGGAGCCGGCCCCCTGCGTCCACCGCAGCTGGATGCACCGTCCATCTGCCTGCTGACTGCCACTGCGGGCCCGAGAGCCCCGCCAGGGCCACTCCAGCATGCTCCAGTCCTCCTCTCCCTCCTTCCGGGACGCACAGCCAGGAAGTTCTGCTGAAGGCAACAGCTTCAGTGAAGGAAGGTGCATGGGGCTCAATCTGTGCAGGAAGAGCTGACCTGCTGCCGTGACCTGGGGTGAGATGTTATTTACTTGAGAGGGATGAATGTTTCCATGCAAATTCTTCAGGCACTCAGTTCTTCAGATTCTTCTTGGCGAGAGATGAAGGGAGATTCCTCTCATGCTGAAAGGAAGACATTGGTGCACAACAGCAGAAATAGAGGCAGTGTGTATTTAAAATACAGTGCCCTGAGACATCTGGATGTGTGCAGACAGCACACAGACCTGATGGCAGCTGCCCATGGGATGGAGCCCCAGGGTGCACTTCCAACAACAGATAAGGAGAGGTCTTCAAAAAGTCTGCCTGCTGACCCTGCTCCTCTGAGGCTGGAACACATCCCCTTGGGTGCCATTAAAGGCTGTTTTCCTGCATCCAAGCCTCCAGGAAAGACCCTAACTGTGAGGTACGGCTAGCAAGGCTGTGGATCAGCCCCGGACTCTTGCTATTTGGGGAAGGAGGCAGCTCCAGGTCTATTCAGTTCACACCACAAGAATTATGTCTGTTACACTGGTTTTGTGCAAAGCAAAGGGATATTTCTCCTAACCTGCGTTTAATTTCTGCACATAAATCCCTCTAAACCTAAACTTCCCATTTTTTTTATGTGCTTAGATATTTCCTCATGAGTTGCAGGTGAAATCCATGTCCTGGCACACACATAAAAGCAAATGCAGAAGGAATGTGTCCTGGCAATATATGCATCATCCCTGGGGATAAATCTTCTCTAGCTGGGAAGGAAGCCCTCCCAGCTCACACACACACCAGCTATTCATTTCTCTCAATATAAGTACATTTCAGGACAAAAATAGGCATGTAAACACAGGACGCATCCCTCTGGCTCTGTTCTGGAGGCAAGGTGACACTGGCAGTTAGCAGGAAACTTGCATACAACTTACAAGCAGCTTATTAAAAACACATCAACCATCCAGCACTGGGAAACAGTCAGGACCCTGGGAACAGGCTCAGATCCCAGTTGTGTCACACTCAGCAGATACATGTGCTGCTGCGCTCTGCTCCAGGAAAGCATGGCAAAAACCAGCGAAATGCAGGGCAGGGCCAAGGGAGCGTGGGACAGGCAGGGCTGAGCGTGGGGACTGGCACAGCCCAGCACCGGGACCCAGCACCGCATCCTCCACAGCCATGTCCCAGAGCATCCTCTCCTCCCGCAGAACAGAGCCCGCACCTCTGCCATGGGCGGCTGCTGCGGCCCCCACTGGTGTGGGGCCGGCGGAAGCAGCGGTGGGACTCCCTCGTCTGCTACCTCCACATCCACATTTTTCACAGGAAACACCACCAGGAGCTTTGTGGGACTGTGAATATGAATTGCTTTGACCTCACTTAGTCTGATACGGCGGAGTAGTAAATCTCTATTTTTCAAGCATTAAGCCTGTGTAATAGAAGGATGCTGCGAGCAATTTGCAATAAGATGAAGGGATATTACTGTCCTGGGAGACAGACAATCCAACCACATCCACAAATTGATAACAGAGATAGTGGCGTAGGTTCATGCTAGCTATTAATTAAGGGCATGTTTTATGGTGAAGACAATACCGGCTCACAGCGCAGGTACTCGCTGGGCTCCCGTTCCCGCGGTGAGCAGCGCGGAGGCTGGAGCGCAGCCAGGCGGGTCCGCTCGCCCCGCCGAGCCCCGGCGCACGCACTCCCATTTGGATCCCTGACAGGCAGAATGAACTCCTCAGGCCTCCAGCGGAGCAGAGCAGCGCTGTGCCCTGCCCGGGAGCAGGCAGCGCCTGCCGGCAGCCCCGCCGCAGGGAGCAGCACCGGGGCCTCTTCCCAGGGACAGCCAAAGCGAGCTCAGAGCTCATGCATCTCTGGCTGCTAATGAGCAGCTAAGCATGTCCCGAGCTCTTCCTTTGCCCTCAGAACTTGCTGCCTCATTATCTGGCTGATCCAACAGCTCTCAGGCAAAGAAATCCAAACCTGGGTTGCATTCCTTTTTGCCTTGCCTTCTCCTGTCTCAGCTGCTGGCAGCATCCCACTCAGCCAAGGGATGCAATCCCTCTCCCACTCGATGCCTTCAGCAGGCTTTCACTTCCCATCCCCTGCAGTGAGACTCCCTCAGCATCTCACATCCATTAATTGACTTGGGCTGGTTACAGGGACACTAACTTGTGTCCTCATTACCAACAGAATATTACCCTTTGATAACATTTCCTGTTCACCCTAGAATTCAGCAGCCAGGCTGCAACATGCCCTGACAGCTGACCCCTGCAATGGTGTGAAAGACCCTGCTTCACACAAGAGAACCTCCCACAGGTTGCCCCCTGGCCAGCCCATGCAGCGGGAGCTCGGCTGCCCACAGCACTCACAAGGTGAAGCATCACAGACAGCAAGAACCCCAACCCAGGGAGAACGCGAGAGCTCCGGAGGCCGGGACACCATCCGGTGCCCCCGAGTCTGGTGGGCTGAGGGAGCTGAGGCCCATGGCAAACCCAAGCACCAGCAACACTACGGTGCTCTTCTGGAGAGCATCTTCCCTGCTCCGTGTTGCCCAAAAGGTTGTGCAGAGCCAAATAACGCAGTCAGCAGTGGAAGTACATACATAAAACTGGAGGAAATGGCATAAAAGCCCTGTGTGATGAAGGCATTAAAGCATTCCTTCTTATGGAGAGGCACCTATGGAAGATACGTCTGTGAGCTAGACAGGATGGGACTGTCACCTGCCCAAACACGCACATCCCTCATGGAGCAGAGGCAAGGACTGGAAGGCAGTGACCTGGGCACAGACTGCCAAAGAACGGTGAGAAATGGAAGAGTTTACAAAACCAAGGGAAAGAAAGGGCAAGCTGGAAGTCAGGCCCAAAAGCAGCAGCAGCATCCTTCCGGGAGTGCACGTATGCAGCTTGCAGACCACAGCTGGCCGCAGCCTCGCCCCTGGCTGCAGTGTCCCCATTAAAAGGCCAGCACACACATCCTCATGAAGCCAAAACTCGTCCCAGGCTGGAAGTGATCATTAGCCCAGCAAGTCTGGAAACCTCTTGTGCTTTTGCACGCTCCACATCCATACCCACATCCATACCCACTCTCTGAAGCCAGGATCTGTACTGCACCTTGGCATATTGTGGATTACAACGTTTCAGGCTGCCTGCTGCAGCTCAGCTGTATGTCTGATCTTGGGTGAGGAATTTCTCTTTATACCAAACTGTCGATTCAAGTCATAAAAATAGGCTTTTTTCCTTCTGTAAGTGCAACACTTTTCATATTTTTACTTCCAGCTGTCTAGATAGTATTTCACTTTTTTCATTTCTAGTGCTCTCTCTCAGTTATTTAATGTGAATTTCTAGGGCATGGTGCCCTTAGCAGACATCAGAGCAATATAACACAAGAAATCAGATATATACTGTTCCAGGAGAAGGCAGGAACAAAAAGATAAAGTAGGCTCTTCATACATATGGTGCTTTTGATTCATGGAATATGGAAAATTGTATTTGATTATATCTGTAATGGATCCTCGTAACTTTAGATTAGGGTTATGCTGATGGCCTAACTAATGGACAGTTTATTGCAGGAATAGATTTCATCCTATCATATTTTTTTTTCCTAGGTTCAATTACTTTGAATGTTTAAATGTCTCATTTCTCTGGATGCTTATCACCAATTTGCCTTACTAAAAAGCCCTACACACACACAATGCCCCTCGTGTTCCCCTGCCAAGTTGCAAGGAACTACAGTTTGTGTGTGCCTGAGGTCCCAAAGCTCCTGCCACCCCCTGCTGCGTAGGTCGGAGATCCACATTTGTGACATGCGGCTGTTGAAGTCATGGCAGCACTTACACCATGAGGCAACAGTCAAAGTTCTCTTAGCAGACATGTGGATGCTACTGTGGAAAAAAGGAAAATAAGTAAAAGGCTTATGAAATTAATCTGTCCAAAAAGGAAAAAGAGCATGTAGGATTGCTTCCTGTGAGATTAACAGCAGATCTGATGATAAAACAGATTGGGAGCAAAGACAGTTTGGTGGAGAGCATCTAATTTTCACTCAACTTGTATTAGTAAAGCCCAGAAGAACAGAATCATTAAATTATCACTCTCTGAAACAGTGCAGAAGGACCTTGAAGGAAACTCCTGTGTGCCAGTAATGAGTTTTGGAGTCTGTGGAGGCACCTCAGGTGCTACCTATTGATCTGAGGGCCAGGGAGCAAAGAGGCTGCTGGACTTCGATTCATTTGTACTTCGCCCAGCTGTAACTGCACCTGGAATTGTCTCTAGGAAAAACAAACGAGCAAACACCCAAAAAACCACACACACAAGAAACCCCGAAACAAGCCCAAAACACGCCTTGCTGAGGAAAAAGCCGCCTTTGTCACACTTTACATTCTAGCCAAGCTGCTCGACACCAGGGACTTGAGAGTGGTCTTTCTGGTCCCTACATAAAAGAATGCTCTGCCTCCCTCCAGAACTGGTACCTGCCACCCAAGACATTGGTCTCCCTGAAGAGCACTGTCCCCTGTGAGGAACAGGAGCTGTTTTGAGGGTGTTTGCCAGGGCTGGCGGCTGACACCAGGGAGTGCTGGGCGCTCGCCTCAGAGGGTGCCCCACACTGAGATTGCTCCTTTACACCGTTTGACTTTCAGCTGAGCTCTTCAGCTTGCCCAGCAGCAGAGGAGGGGATGCAGGGGCTCCTCAGCCCTGAGGCATTTTACTGCCACAGCTCTTATCTCTTGGAGAACAGCGTGACTGTAGGGATGCACAAGGGCTCTGCTGAGGACAAGGCTGTGCACCGGCCACAGCAAGAGGCATTTTCCATGGTGAGACAGGATCACTGCATCCTGCTCCTGTGTTTCCCTGCAGCCTTTTACCTTGTGCTTTGGTGCAGGCCTTGCTGTGCATTACAGCGCCCTGCATGTGTCCCTGCAAAGCAATTTCCTCAAGGGCACACAGAAGATAGGGAATGCGTGGCAGTGGGGGCTCCCAGGAATGCTGCGCTGCTCGGCCTCTGCTGGGGCACGTCACCCACACACGGGCTGCACGTTACTGCTGCTCCAAGATGAGAGCTGGAGACACCTCGGGTTTGTTTCATTAAAATGCAAATTAATTTGATAAAAACTGGAACTGTAAATTAATGAAGCACTTTAAAATTCCACACAATACAAGGCTAACGCTCAGCCTCTACTACTTCCTCCAGTTAATATCAGCACTAACTCTCCCGAGTGGGACCAGCCTGGCAGCTCCGCTGATCTAAATCACTCTCTGTGACAAGACGGGACCAGAGCTTTGGGAACAGGCTCGTTCTCTTTGTGCTGCTCCCTGTTTACCGGGGCGGTCGGGGGGTTGTCTCTTCTGCAGGATGCTCAGCCTGCGGGCACTGCAGCCTCTCACGGCTGAGGCATTCAGGAGCAGGGATGTTTCCTCTCACTTTAAAATAGTGATGGCATCTGGTAATTTACTGCAACCCAGCAGCCCACGAGGGCTCCGGGGCTGCTGCCCTGCACATTGCTCCAGTGATGAGCTGCCCTCCCACCATGTTCAGCTGTAATAACATCACAGCTGCCCCAGGCACCATGCTCCCACCCAGGCTTCTATTTGAGCCACAACTTCTATTCCTTCCCCTTTCTTTTTGCTGTAGTACAAAGCCCCAGACTCAGGTGTCGACTCCAAAGCCACAATTTGCACACAAGCTGTGGGGCTGTCTCTAAGGAAGGGCTGGCAGAGGGTCACATATTGCTCAGGTCTACCTACCTTCAGGGCAAATGTGGCTCAAAAACCCCCAAAATCACCTTGAAGACACAAGTGCAAGGCTTGTTCTCTGCACCTTCCTTTTCTAACTTACACTTCTATGGAAACACTGTAGAAAATTCATCCTTAGAATAAAGCAGAACCAGAGAATCACAGTGAGAAAATGTTGGGGGAAATAAGAAAAGTATTTCCAGCAGGATCAACCCCTCCTGTCTTGCAGGAGCACATCTGAGCTCACCACCTCCTGCTTTTTATAGCAAATGGAGAGAAAAGGCAATTCCAAGAATAATTCAACTCATCCCAAAGTAGGCCCCTAAAGGGGGTCAGGTAATGCACCCACAGCCTTGCCCTGCCCTCTCTGCTAGCTACGAAGAGACCCTGGGCAGACACCTCGCACCAGCACGTGTCACGCGACACAAATCCCCCCAACACGTCTCCCAATGGGACCTGGCCACCTGTGTGCCTCCATCCACCTCTGCCCCCCCAGCACCAGCCCCATGTCACACCTGGAGCCCCAAGAGCCCCACAGCTGTACATGGAGCCCCACAGCTGTACATGGAGCTCCACGGCTGTACACAGAGCCCCACAGCTGTACACAGCACCCCATGCCTGTACACGCAGCCTCGTGCTACCCTCAGGCTGCATGTGGAGCCCCACCAGACCCATAGGACCTGGTGGCCACTGAGGGACCTGCTGGGCTCCTTCTGCTCCAGCCACGCAGTAGGGACCCCATGGGCTCTGTGCTGGTGTTTATCAACCGCCACACTCATTTATTGCCATGTATACACCGATGCCAGGAACATTATCCCTTAAATAAAGCTCACCCACCCTATTATTGTAATGTCAACTCTGAACCTCTCAGATAAGCCCGTCAGACAATTTATAATTACACAGAAGTAGCTCTTGTACGCTGCGCCGAGGGGCCATCAGGAGAGGATTTAGGTCTTTCACAGAGCCAGCGTTTGACAGGCCTTTTTGCTGCTATTTCATCTTGACAGCTCCTTGCCACCCAGCTCCTCCTGTGACTCTGCACTCGGGCTCTGTTGTGTGATCTCAGGTGAAGAGAGCACGTAATGGGCAATAATTGTGGGCAATTACTGTTTACTTGTTAACTTTGCTTGGCAGAGCAGTGATGATGGATGCAAGGACTGGAATATTCCCTTTATCCCCTGTAGCACTGAAAGCAAACTGGTGCTTAATTCAAAGACTGGAATCTATAAAAAAGACGACGAAACCCATCATTAAATTTCTCTTAGTGGCTATGTGCATAATTCATCCAAACACCATCAAATATGAATGGCCTCGTGTCAGGATGAGCAGCACGGGCGCTGCAAACCCAGCCTGCTCCAGGACGCAGAGCACATGGCGGCCTCCCACCACGCTGTGACCCAGCCAAGCAGCTTCCAGAGCTTCACAGTCAGGATGTGACACCGGCACTGAGTGGCTGGTAGAAACGGCCACGGGATGGGGGGCGCTGGCCAGGGCCTTGTCCCTTGTCCTGTGCCCACAGAACCCAGAGGCAGCCAGAGCCTGAGGAGAGCCCTTCATCCCCGATGAATACCTTCACACCTCGTTCATTGTGGTACCTCTGCCCCGCAGCAAAGCCGTTCTCTCGCACTAAGCCAGTATTTACTGCTTCCCCCCTTACAGTGGAAAAGCACTTGTATGGATTGTGATATCTGAATCCTTCCCTGCTCCTTGCTCACGTCTGAACTTTGATTAAGAGCTCAATGACCTCGGTTTCACAAGCAGCAGTCACATACCCCTTGACAACCCAGGTTCTACACACGCTGGTGCTCATCCATGGCACTGTGGCAAAGGCCCCCAACAGGTTTGCTAGAATTTTTTTTCCCAATTATTTGAATAACACCAAGTTATTTAATAAATCACAGCAAGTTGTTTTGCGAAAGTATCCTTTGAACCATTAGATATTATTGTGAATGCCAATTTTTCTTCCCACCTTATGGCAGGATAAAGATACCCCACTCAATTTTCATCAAAAGCACATGAAAGCAATCAAGGCTCCTGTAGTTTCTATGGAAATAAGGGATGCAAATTGGGATTGTGTGGTGCCTTTTTTCTTGAATTTATCCATAAAAATGCAAATACTCTTCAACAGATACTGAAATATTTGCCTTGTTCTAGCAGAGGCAAAATATATACATGAGGCTCTTTTGTCCACTGTCTCTGCCAGCAATGAGATTTGACAGCTCATGGAGCACGAGCCCATCGAAGCTGAACAAGCCCTGTTGGAGCACGGAACAGTGGCAAAGCTGCCTCCCAGAGGAGCAGGCCCAGCCCAAGGAGTGGCAGCCTGCTCCTGGCAGGTACCACGGCCACCAGCGTTAGCAAACAGGTTCTCCTGCCCTTCGCCACAGCGTGACCTACCTCACAGGTACGGTGTAGATCTCTGTCCACAGCGCAAGGTCGTGCCAGCCACTCTGGTGCAAGTCAGTAGAGCAACACCACTTCTTTGGTGTAGAAAGCAGCTGACAGAAAGGAGCAGCACGAACAAATCACGTCGTGATGCATCTGCTTTACTTCCCTGGCAGCTGTTTCAGAGAGGAGCACGCAACAGAGGGCATCCTGCTCCTCTGCTAGGGCTCATCTTGTCCTGCAGCAGGGACTGATCACAACCCTGCAGCAGGAGGCTTAATTAATTCCCTTTCAAACTCGGGGATACAGAATAGTTGATGCCAGCGAAGGTCTTTGGGTTACTCCGCGAAGCGCTCTCCCGCTCCCTCCTCTTTTTCTGGGAGCTGCATCGTGTGCTTCACACAGCACTTACCAATAAATAATCAAAGAGCATCAGGAATTGCTGAGCCACAGCCCAGCCTGGTGCCGGGTGCTGCAGCCCCAGCGGGAAGCTGGAGCTCGTCCCTGGTGCATACAGTGTGCTCGTGGACTTGGGGAAATCTAAAAGGTCAGGGAATGGTATTTTGGATCAGCCTTGTTTGCCAGAATTAATGACAAATCCAGGCAGCTCAACCAGTGAAACTCCAAGTGTGAACTAGAGCGTGCTGCAGCTGCACAACTGTACACTTGCAATTAATTGTGCTGTCACTATGTGCACCTGAGAACAACAGCTAGATCAAAGAACTGAGCAGAGATCAAAATGATTAGTAGATCACTTTACTCCGAGTTGAAAGTGCCAATTAGGTACAGCAAGGAGGTAGTCTGGCTTAGGTGCTTCTAGTGACAGCTCTCAAAGAGAAAAGCACTCCACAGGCCGCAGAAAAATCCTCCGGAAAGCCCAGTTGCTGACAGTGAGGACAGAGAAGTGACGGCCCATCCACAGGCTTTTCCTTTCCAAGGGGCTCAACCCCTCCCTTACACCTTGTAAGGATCCACACCTTGGGCTGTGCTGAAAGGATGGGTGAGCCCCATCTGCCTGCGTGGTTCTGCAGACCCAAAGTTCACCCCAGGCAGGTCCCAGAGCCCCAGGAGCCCGAACCCCAGTGCTGGGGGCCAGGGTGGCCCTCCCTGCCCATGGCCTGTGCCCGAGCCAGCAGCAGTGCATTGCTGAGCACAGGAGCCGCAGGTGCCCCCTGCACTGATGGGGCTCATGCCCTGCATGTGGAGGTGTGTAAGTGAAGGAAGAGAAGCCAGAGCAGGAGGCAGTGTCTCCCAAGACTGGGGTTCAGAGCGGCTCCAGCCACCAGCAGCCCCTGGGACCATTCTCACTCTCCAGCAAGATGAAAGCTTGACCCGGGGAAGGCACCCAGCACGGTGGGCAGGCACTGGCTGCATACCTGGACTCGGCGTCCTTCCTTAGGTGTACTTCAGCAGTGAGCTCTGGCTCCACTGTCTCGTGTTTGTCACATTGTCTAATTTCTATTTTTAATTGACTCAGACATTGTTTAATTTCTCTGCTTAATTGGCTCAGACAGAGAGGCTGCAGGCAATGTCATTCTCACATCATCTCCCAGAAACCTCACAGCCATGAGGGTGACATTACCGGTCATATGCAGTGAAGTTCTGCTGCATCCCTACAGACCCATCCCCAGCTGGGACCATAAAAGGAGGATCAGAGAGGGCAGATACAAGTCCTAGATGTTTGCAGGACAAAGGCTAGCAGCAGGATGCTATCCCAGGGTGAATGGAAACAGCTTTCATTCAACATACATGCCGACAAGAGAGGCAGGAGCTAGAATGAGAATTCAGCACAGCACACAGATTTACATCACTGAAATATCACAGACAGACACCACTATTTACATCATTCACATCCAGAAGTGCATCTCCAAGGTGATGTGAAAGCAGGCAAAGACAGTGAGCAACAAAATATTGCCACATGCATGCAGCCTTAGAGCAGCCACTGCAAGGTCTGTGTAAGCCACATGTTTTTCTGTACTGATAGAGGTTCAACCTGAAAAAGCATTGAACAAATGTTCCTTTGCATTTTAAAATGTCTTGCATCCAGCATGCCCTATACTTTTCCAGTCACATGAATTACTTGAACAGATGTTGTCATCTCTTGAGGTTCAACAGGTACCATACAAGAGGTATTTCCTCAAGCCTGGTTTGACAGACACGGGTGCCTCAGACAGCTATTTTCCACACTGGTTGCTTTGATGGGTACTGGATGGGACTGTAACAGCTACAGGTGAAAAATGCAAGTTCAGACTCTCCCTGAAGAGCTGCAAGTGTTCGGAATCTGCAGCACTGCTCACTGAAAAGGCTGTTAATGGCTTTGACCTTGGTGGGGTCTGTTCAGTCTCCTTCAGTCAAAAGTGTATGTGAGAGAATTCTGGAGAAGAGCTGGAGGTGATACACAAGTCCTGCAGCTGCTGAGGGAGTTACAGCCTGCTCTTCACTGCTTGGGTTATAGCTCTACAGTTCAGACCATCAGCATCCGCTGCTGCAGGTGTAGTTTATAATCAGAAAGGGCAAATAATTACTGGTCAGGAGGCAATATCAATATTTGTTACTGCAGATGACTTATAAATAAATCATTTGAAATGACAAAATTAACCAGACAATTCACCTGGCGAAGAAGCATCTGATGAGCTCTGCCAGCAGCACAGTGGCCAGCCAGGCATCCCCTGCAGGACCCCTGGGATTTGCACCTCTGCACCCCAGATCCCATGGCAGGACCATAAACAGGGACCAGGTGGGCTGCAGGAGGCTGCGGAGCAGAGGCAGCCCCAGGGGCAGGAGCAGGCACAGCTCTTGGGAGCAGCCCTGGGGTCACAGCCAGTGAAGGGACTGTTCCTGGCCAGGGTCCCACATCATCTTCCAGGGGCCCCACATACGCCAGCGCAGCCTGATCTGGGGGTTATTGTTATTTCCCAAAGCCACAAAATGAGCCTGTGTCAGTCTAATAGCTCTGTGTGCATTGTGCCTCATCTGTATTCAGCACATCACCAAAATGTGAAGAAGAAAATAGCCCTTGAAAATAAAAGTATGAGAGAGAGGAGGAGACACGAGCCATGAAACAAGCAAACAGCTCCCTGCCTGTATTCGACTTCCCAGCACCTCTGTCACTCCCACGCCCTCTGAGCTGCTGTGAACAGCTCTTAGTGCCTTTGGACTCATCAATGTTCAGAAACATTAATATAATCTGCTCTGAGGTGTGCACCTATTATCCAAACTGAAATGTAAAACAGGCAAGAAGCAGCATATTTTTGGTGATTTTTTTGCTCTGTGCATTTTAGCTCAGAACAATCCAATATAAAAAACCCAGTTGTTGCCTCCAATAGCTTAAATGTCAGTTGTCTATTATTCTTACAGTCTGGTCTCAAAGAGATATAAAGGGCACCACACTGCACTCAACAGCGAAGGATCACAGAGCTTTTTCTTTCCCTGATGGCACAAGAAGCACCATCCAAGGGAGCTGAAGTGACACCTTCCCCACCCCTTTCTCCATGGCCATAGGCTGGAGCAAGGACACAGCTTAGTAAGGAGGGTTTGATGAAGATTCCTCGACACACAAGGATGAGGTTTGCCATCAGAAAGCCTCTTTGTTTAACCAGAGTGACTGGGTGACTTGTAAGTGCCAAGGATGAGGAAAGCATCCATAGCAAAAGGGGCAACCTGCTGTGAGAGCATTAGAGCTTGGCAGTGAGATGGCTGGGAACAGGGTCCTACTTGTTCATGTTTCACCTCTCTTCACCAGAAACATCAACTCCCTGAACTCTTCCTGGGCTGTGGGGCTTGCAAGGGAGTGAGGATCCCTGACTAAAAAAGATGTTAATGCCTCATTTGAATATTTTAGGAGGAAGCTCCCTAAGAAACCACATAAGTGCAGTCTTCCTGCAGTCTCCAAAGCCCCAGCCACTTCCAGCTGATGCAAATAAAATCTCGTTATTCAGCTTAGGCCAGAAGAGTCTGGCACCACGTCCCAGGATGGGAGGATTATCTGAAGCCAGGAGGAGAAATTGGCAGGTCAAACTTCTTATCACATCCAGCAATTCCATGGTTTGATTTTTATCAAGAACGAGGTTTAATGTCACAAACAACAGCAGCATCCCTGCCAACAGCAGTGCCTCTATGGTCCCCCCAGCTCCTGTGACCAGGGATGCAGGCCCTGGCAGTGATGGCTGACCCTGGTGCTGGTGGGGACCAGCAATGCAGCCCCAGGGGAGGGACCCATTCATCCCGGGGCACACACAGGACCATGGGTCTGCCTCAGCCCAGCAGAGCTCAGCAGAGGTGGGTCTGGAGGCGAGCGGCCGCTCAGCGCTGCTCCGCTCCTCTGGCAGGTCCAGGTTGGCGAGAGAATATTCAGGTCTGCGGTGAATATTGTCTACTCTGTCAACCCTTTATCTAAATGACATTTGGCTGCAGTGCTAACAGTACCATATTGAAAATCAATAAGTGGAAAGTGTTTGAAAGCCAATCTAAATCAAATATTACAATATG
The DNA here is from genome assembly GCA_025448015.1 of Bolborhynchus lineola. Taxonomy (NCBI): domain Eukaryota; kingdom Metazoa; phylum Chordata; class Aves; order Psittaciformes; family Psittacidae; genus Bolborhynchus; species Bolborhynchus lineola. The sequence goes on along the minus strand of JAOEHX010047856.1, from coordinate 62,491 downwards.
GTGAAGTTAATCATCTGAAATTAACCTTATAACTGCTTGGATCAGTCTAATCTATGAAGAAAATCAATACAGGCGTATCAAACCCTACTCCAAGCTGCTGTCTGTTCCAGCTGACCATGCAAATGGAAAATAATAGCCAGTGGACACTTATTGCTCCTTATTACACATTAACACTTCACACAGGGGCAGAGATGGTCAGACACTGATTCCCCGTGAAGACTTGGCCATGAGACGCAGGCAAAGGCTCCTGCTCCGAAGAGACACGACCACAGCACAACCCCTCTGAGTCGCTGTCATGCAGTTAATCTCAGAGCACCAGTCAGAGCTGTGAGTGACTAACAGGCGCTTTCATGAGGAGAATTGATTGTCCCTGGGTGAAAAACAGCTGCTCCAGCACAGCACCCTGCACCCTCCGAGGCACCAGCACAGTCCCAGCCCACACCAAGGTGCCTGGGGCATCCTGCCAGGGATCAGACCCAGCCCAGGGCACCAGGCACAGACACATGGGTCCCCACAAGCACTGCAGGCGCAGCACCCTGGGCACCAGCGCAGTGCCTGCACCGCACCATGTGCCTGCACTGCTTGCCCATACCGCACACCTGCACCATGTGCCATGTGCCAGCACCATGCGGGTGTCCTGGGCTGCGTCACAGCAGCGGTCCCAAATGCAACCACCACGGATGTGGCAGTGATACCTCTCAGGGAATTCATCACCCCTGCTGCACCTCTGGCTGCATCCCTGCCTCCCACGAGCAGCTCTGAAGGGAAGGGCATCACCAACCCACCCAGCGGCAAAGGGCACACAGCGATTACCCTCCCTGTCTAACCGCATCTCCAAAGTGGCCATCAACACGGCATTTTCTAGGAGGCTCTGGAACATGACAGTGATAAGTGCTTTGATAGCAGATAGAAATCTATAAATAACAATAGCTCCTCTCAAAAACCTCATTTTAAAATAACGAAGACATTTCATAAAGTGACAAGTGTCTCAAATGCTGATAGCAAAAGCTGGGGGAGGCTCTTTTTGAAGTCTTGGGAACAGATGCAGGGAATGAGATCTCAGCAGCAGCCTGCACAGCCTCTGGAGCCTGGATTAGTCAGAGCCAAGCACAGTGATCACAGGCTTCTCCAGATGCTCCTTGCAGGCCCCATATTCAGAAATGAATGAAGGTTCCCGAGCAGATGCCATTGCCAGGGAGCGTGGCAGCCTCAAACCAGTCCTGCCAGTGCTCAGAATGGGGAGTGGAACCTGCCCCAAGCTCCCCTTGGCAGACTCCCCAGCATGCAGACACCCCAGGTCAAGGGTTTCTGCATTACAATGGGAGAAAATAGCACCAATTTCATAGCTGCCAATGTGGCTGTGTCAGCTCCCTGACTGGCAGCCCCGGCCGGTCCCTGAGAGTGCAGCACCCACACAGTCCCACCGGCAGCAGTAGGATTTCAGTGGGCATCTCCAAGCAGGCAGACAGCTCACAGCAGCAGCAGCAGGCACATCCGTGCACAGAGGGGCCGCTGCTCCCGTGCAGCTCTCGGCAGCATCTCCCCCACTGCTCCCAATTAGCCCTGTGCTCAGCATCTCCCCCTGAAGCTTTTCCCATGTTCCATATCAAGATGTAAACACTGCACCACCCCAGAGTGAGAGGGAAGATGCACTGAGCCAGGCGGGAGCCATTGCAGAGGGGACCCGGCCTCCGGGAACCTGGGAACCCTGTTGGAAGCAGCAGGTTGCCAGAGAGTGTTTAAGAACAACCCTTTGATACTGGAAACACGTTCCAATGAGTTCCCTGCGATAGCTGTATCTATCCCCTGGGCTCCTGTGCAAAGGCCTTAACCAATCCCCCCATCCTCACCCAGAGGGACACCAACATATGTAAAAAACACTTCCTTTTTAACACTTTAAGTTGAAAGGGCTTTTAATAACTCAGGGCTGAAGCATCTCCTCATCTCTTTATATCACAAGGAGGAGCAGCATTTTCAGAATCAATACTTGGAATTACAAATACCTCTCATGTAATGAGCCTCAGCAGCCGAGCTTGGCCCTCCAGGAGGGCAGCAGGAGCTTCCTGCCCAAGCTGCAGGTCCGCTGTGGCTCCAGCACACCCCTGCTCTCCACCGCACAGGAGGCTGCTCTTTTGCATTGTAATTTACTTGAGACTCGGAGCCTCCTGGGAAAGTTCTAATCCAGTGGCGCGCACAGCAGCCCGGATAGAAGATCTGTGCCTGCTGAAGCCATGAGCTCCTGCCACGGCGGAGGGAGCAAAGAAACAACCCCTAGAGCGAAGGCAGGCATCACCGTGAGGGGCTCTCACAGCAAGAGCTCAGGGCAGGAGGTGCTGCACTAACAAGAAGGGGTCCTGTGGTGGCGAGAAGGAGTTTGCTGCCCCAGTCCTGCCCCAGAGCCTCAGCATCTCCACAGACCCTCAGAAAGGGAGCTGGGATGAAAGCCCCATGAGCTCATCCCCCAGCAGCACCAGTGTCTCCCAGTGTCCTGTGGGGAGCAGCTCAGCTTGGCAGCCCTCCCCGGCACACCAAGAGGCGATGCTGCGATGAGCTGGGCGTGTGGCAGTTCCACAACTGTGGAACAGACGGCAGGCTCCTGCCCAATGTCACTACAACCATTTACAGCCTATTGGAGGGGACAGTTGTCCCATTAAGAAACCAAAAGCCATTCTGCCTTCCTCCAGCCTCGGGGCTTGGAGGCACAAAGCATTTACTGCCTAATTAAATTTTAATATACTGGCAGAGCACAGCTCCTCTCCTGGATCTGCATCGGACGCTGTGCCAGATCGTGCAGAGAAAGAGCAGGCTGGAGCTGCCCGCAGCACCGCATCCTGCTCCCGCCTGGCATGGCCACATCACGCCCCTAGCACCACAGGAGCACCCCAGAGCTGCCCTGTGCTTCCACACATGGATGTGGCACCCAGGGAGCTTGGGTATCCCCACAGTGCACTCAGGAAGAAAGGACACAAGCACCTTGATGCTGGAGGTAACAGTGGCCGGCGGCACAGTGGAGGGATGGTGCTTTCCTGGGGGATCTGAAGCACAGAGAAATGGAGCCAGGGACCTCGCTGGTGTCTACGGGGCACTGGTCTTCCATGTGCACAGACGTGCAGTAGTTTTGCACTTGAGTCCATTACCTGTTCTCTGTTGCTTGCTAATAGGCCACCTCTGGGCCAAATGGTTTCTCATGCCAGTAGCGATTCTCTTTTTCGCTTGCTGTTTTAACAGGCAGACGGCTGTCACAAGGGCTGATCCTGCTCCAGGGGGAGGTAACACTTTGCATGAGCTTGCAGCATCCTGCACGCACCAGGCATTTGCTCTCTTCATAGTCCCTCTCTGTCCCCAGCAGCATCTGCTGGGTAGGATGTGGCTTCACCCCACCCACAGAGCCAAGCGGTCCCTGCCCTGCTCCTGCCCTTGGTGAGCCTCTACACACCCACTCCTGCCTCCCCAGGTGTCCACTCTGCTGCTCTGCACACCAGATGAGCCCAGGGGACAAGCTCACTGCTCCTGGGTGCCCCTTGTTTCTGCCACCACCCAGCCCTTGTCTGGATGCCCTCAACTGCCTTATGATGTGATGGGGACCAGAACCAGCCCAGCCCATGTGCAGCCCACTGCGCAGACGCAGCACAGCGAGCGGCTGAGGCCACTCACACATTGCCATGGGGTCCCAGCCGTTATTTCCTTGGACATTAACTGCCTAAGAGGCACCCTGGTGGGAGCAGTCACTGACAGAGGGCTGGGGACCGGTGCTGCTGCTGAAACCACTGTCATTCTGAAACGGGTGACTCAGATGTTTTCATTGTGCCACAGCTCTCCCACCGCGAAGCTGCCTGCAAGAAATGTTCACACAAGCCTTTGCAGAGCACTGTGCTGAAATAAGGTGCTGTCAAAACAGCCTATATTTGTGCAGCTGCCACAAGGAGTTGTTATTATTGTATTTTTCTTTAATAGAGAGGCAGGCGCGCTCCGGCGCACACACTGGTGGCAATCGTCTGTGGCGGGGCTGGGAAGCAGGAGGGGGCTCCGACACAACAGGCACTAGGCAAGCAAAGGGCCGCGTTCCAGGTCTAACAGAGCCAGGCAGAGCGTTCCTGCTGGCCAGGTCACAGCTTCAGATGCCTTTGGAAAGGCACAGCTCCACGCATGGTGCACCGCTGAGCTACAGCCACCCCCTCCTCTGCTCCCAAACACGGGACACCATTCCTACGCACAGGAGCCTCCCGCCCTCCGTCCTCCGGCCACAGCAGCCACTGGCCCAGGAGCCTGGGCTGGATGCCTGGGAAAACCTGCTGCATACAAAGGGATGAGACCCACTGCAAGAGAACTGCTGCTGGGAGCACTGCCGGGTCACACCGAGACTGCAGCAGGTGCCACACGCCACACACACGCTTGCACACGTGTACACACGTGTACATGCACTCTCCACAGCTGCCTGGACACAAACTGCCCCGCGATTGAGTAACTGCAACAGTTTCAGCCCAGCCAGGGAACAGCCGGTGTTTGATCAATATTTTCCACAACAGCCACTTCCATGTGATAAATGTACTTATGGGGAAGAGGAACAAATTAACCTTCTGGTGCAGATGGCAGCTACTGCCTGGGAAAAAAGATGTCTCAATTCAGCAGGGAAACAAGGGAAGGGCCGCAGCCAGGAACCCTGCAACGCTGACCAGACGAGGCAGCATCTGGGAGGCATTAACGAACACCAACCCCTGTCCTGTCCCCCACCCACACATGAGGAAGCTAAAACCAAGCTGCAAGCATCATCCACATCTTGGAGCAATGAGGGGTAAGAGAGGGAGCTGGAGCAGCTGAACCGGTAGGTAATATATGTACTTGGGGCAGCTGATAGATGAAGACAAAAGAGGAATTGGGCTGCAGCCCCATGCATGCAGGAAGATAAAAGGCATCTTGAAAAGAGCTTCCCAACATCAATCCTTCCACTGGTGACAAATCACTGGGAGTCAGGGTAATTCAGCAGCTGGCTGGATCAGAGATTACACCAGACATTTCTCACCCACAAGGCAACTGGATGCAAATGACAGTGTGTGGAGAGGTGCTGAGGGCAAAAGAGTGAAGGATGCCATGCACAGGAGCATGGAAACACAAGTGAGGACCCAGAAGACTGGAAGATGGAAAGGCAATTGCATTTGCAAGGAGAGGAAAGGCAGATAGACCTGGCACATACCTAGTCCCTTCTTTGGGCTGGCTGTCCGTAACCTGTACCTCAGGACTGGAGGAGGCGAGGCAAGGCATGCTTCCCAAGCACAGGAAAACAAAGAAAGAAGTAGCAGACACCGCAGGGGATGAAGACATCCATTTCTTCCTGACTGTACCTCTGACCACTCAGGTTGGTTTTACTCTTCTCCCAGCCGCAAACACGAGGTGAAAATAAGCTCTTATTTCATCACTCTGTAATCCATTATGAACTTGAATTTGTCTGTACCTGAAGCTAATCTTGCATTGCATCAGCCTCAGCATCAAGAGCACAGCAAAATTCAGTACGGATCCTGGTCCATAAGCTGTCCAGGAGCTTCATTTTCCTTCTGAACCCCATCCTGCTTCTCTGTCACTGCCAGGTTGCATAGCTCCCTGTTCCCATCACTCTCACTGCAGAGACAACACCACAGGATGCTCAGGGGCCAGGTCCTGTGCAACACTTCCCTACTGGAGGCAGCTTTTCTACAGGATCAAAGCAGACTTTGCCTCCTGGAATGAGTGACAAATGGAGATGTATTCTCACATCCCATAAACGCTTCTATGCCACGAGCAAAGAGCAGTCCCAGGTGCTCCACAAAACATCCAGGCCCATGTTTATTGTCAAGTGCTGCCCCAGCAGCCAGAGGGGACTCTCAGTGCAGAGCAGGGATGCTCTGTGCCTCCACTGGTGGCCTGGGCAGGAGGAGGTGCTGCCCAGCACTGCTCTGCCCTCACACAGCAGCCCCCAATCTGCAGGGTCTGAAACTGCTCTGGAAAAGGCGGCAAAGAAAACAGTGGAATAATGGTGAACTGCAGGGAAGAGGGGTCGAAAAATGCTGTTGGAAGAAGATGAAGCTCCTATTCAGGTTTCCTGCTGAACCTAACACACAGGGCATGATCCTGCTGGAAGTTCATTTATTTTCCACATATTCCTAGGAAGTTAATCTATCGACTGCATAAATAGAACAGGCAAAGATGTTGGAAGTAGATGAAGCACTGATGTAAGCGTGCACTGATTTGAACATCCCTGTGCCTTTGCTTGGGACACATCAATAAGATTAAATAATATCTTACTAAAATAACTTGGTAATTTGGCCTTTTCCTGTGGGTAAGGGCACCCTCCAGCAGGGTAATTAAAACCAAAATGACATTAACCCTCCAGTGACCGTTAACAAAACCCAAGAGTCTGGAGAGTTCTCGGAGCTCTCACACCAGCCAGACCACGCTCGGGTGCTCGGGCCAGCTTCCACATCCACCTCCACTCCCACTTGCATCCAGACACGGATGAAGATTGTCCTCATTCACAGCATACAAGCACCGAGCACGTGGGGTCCCTGCTCTGCCTGGGAAAACAAAGGTAGGTGCCAGGTCTGTTCTGGTGCAGGGAGGACCTGGCTCAGCCCTGGTGACCATCCCCAGCATGAGCATTCTCCTGGTGCTCCAGCAGCGACAGGCACAAAGCAGGATACAGCCCATCGGTACAGCCCTTCAGCCAAAGGGTGGCTCTGCCATTGCCACAGGCATAATGCTACTGACAGACCTCTGCCATGAGGCCACCCAACTGACTTCTCTTCCCCTGGGCCCAGGGAACCCCACGACTGCAGAGCAAGTGGTGCTGAGCAGTGATGTCTGGTGATCGCCTTGCACTAGCATGGCACTGCTCCCTCCCAAGAGAAAATCAGCATCCCAGTGAGATGAACAGGCCAGATGAATGGAACACCTTCCAAAAGATACTGACAACCTTTCTCATCTCAAGTCCGAAATACACCACTATGGCAGCTACTGGGAAGAAAATCAACTCTATCCCAGTTAAACCCAGGACAATCATTTGAAAATCAAAGCAAACTATGTCTAACTTTAGGTCCTGTGGGCTGTGCAGTGAAGGTATGTGGAACCAGGCTTCCCCAAGACACTGCATGGCCCTTAGAGACCCAGGTACAGCCCAGGGATGCTGGGGAGGCTCCCAAGCAGCATCTCAGAGAGCCACTGTTTCTGTAACTGCTTCCTGCCTACAGGACATTATTCCACTCCCTAGCTGCACTGTTTCTGAAGGGTGGCTGGACTGCTGCTGTCCTCTCTTTTGATTCCCAGTCAAAACCAGCCACAAGGTGCCAGACAACCAGGGCATTGCATCTGTCTCTTTCTGAGGACTTTGGCCATGCTTCAAATCCTGGCCTCCAGGACCTTATTCTTCACAAACCATTCTTGTTTCCAAACAGCCTCCTCTGGTTCCCTCTGCTCTGCCAGCACCAGTACACCCCCCCCCGCCTCCTCCTCCCATGCCCATCATCTGCTCCCTCTGTGCTGCCATCCAGGCACCGGGGCTCCTGCCTGGCTGCTCCCAGCCAGCCCTGCAGCATGACCCAGCAGCAGTAGCTGCTGGCACCATGCAGAGAGCAGCAGCTGAAGGCAGGTGTGAGGCGATGGCGCTCACCAAGCGCTGCAGAAAGCCTCCCTCATCGCCACAGAGCCTGGGATGCAGCAGGAGCCCTCTCCTCACACCAGCACTGGCACCCACCACAGCTCTGACCCACGAGCAGCCATTGGGAAATGCCACCAAACTGCCCTTCACATGAGCATGTCAGATCCCGACAGCAGCAGTGGGACAGCGAGGGCCCTTGTCATTCCCTCTTGGCAGCAATGAACGGCCGCTGACGGGGACACTGACAACATGACCTTTCAGGAGCCACTGACTAATCTGTTTGCTCTAACTGTGCTGGGTCACACTGTCAGCTTGCCACCAGAACTTGCCTCTCACATAACATAATAGTTGTCCAATTTGTCTTTCTGTCATGGACCTTGATGCTCAGCCCAGTGACTCTGTGCATTTTTAATGCTCTTGGTAGTTGGTAAAGCACCACTTTGGAACCTGAGCAGATGAGATGCTGTGTCTGTCTCAGCATACCGTCCTCCTCAGCACCCAGTGAGCCCATGGCACCTCACCACAGGACAAGAACGCAGTGGCCACAGCCTTGATGTGTCTGCCATGCAATAACCACCTTCCAGCCTGCTCAAGAGGCCTGCTGAGCAGACACAAAGGCACCTCCTCTGCCTCAGCCAGAGCTGGGCATGGTCTCCACCACCTTCAGAGCAGAGGAGAAGCTCCACAGCTAGACAGAGCCCAGCTTGGCTTTCGTTCCTTCTGCATCACCTCAGAGCTGCAAAGAGAAGGGGATTTGCAGGGAAGTCTTGCCTGAGGAGCACAAGTGCAGCCAAGCGCTGTGGCTGCATGGATAGAGGGAGGCAATGGGGACATGGGGCAGCTCCAGTGACAGCTTTGGCATGAGAAGAGGCAAACAGCTCTTGAAGGGTGCATTATGTCTGATCAGAGGATTCTCCTCCTGTCCGGATGCTGTAACGAAGGGTGAAGGTTTGTGTCACGTAGACAGATGTGTGTCCCAGACCTCGGTGTAACTTCATCCGGTGCTAAACGCGTAACTTCCAGGAATGGAAGGCAGAACCTTGTCTCACCCCCAGGAGATGATCACAGCTCCAGATCTGAGCTGAATCCAACAGAGCAAAGCCTTTATGTCTTGGCTCATACCACGCAGCATGCTTTGAGGGGTGACTGTTCCCTGTGCTGTGCTGCTGCGGCTGTTTTCATCTGAAGCCCTTGTAGAACTTTGCAGCCATTCATTAGCAAAGAACTTCCTGGCACCACCAGCTAATGAGAGAAGGGAGCCAGATGAAAAGGCTACTCCTGAAAACCCGAATTCACATCAAGCCTATTTTTTTGTGCTTATTAGGGCTGGAACTGTGACAATTTGGCCAACTACTGTGCTGCTTTGCATATCCAATAAACAGATATTTGTCTATGCAGATACAATTAAAAAATGGACCTTTGTCATGGAGTGGAGCCTGGAGTCTCTGCTTACTTAACTCTCCATTGAAATCTTTATAACACTGTGCGCAGTGCTTTATCAGCCGTTTAAACGCCGCAGTTAAAACCCCAGGATGACATTTTACACCTGACTTAACCAGCGCCAGATTATCAGTTGTTGGCCTGAGAGTGCATTTCTTACAACTTGCTTTTCTCTGAACTTGCATTAAAGGGACCTGGAAACCTCCTGGGACTGAGCAGGCTCAAGACAGTGGCAACGTAACCTTACAGCTCTTGGAGTGCTAGTACAGACCATTAGCTGCAGATGTCCTTCTAAAGATCAAGAGCACTTCAAAGCCTCCTAAATTCCTTCCTAAGCTCCAGAGGCTTGGAATATTTGCACAGCTTATGCCACCTGACCTTGATTCATAAGGCAGCACTCAGATTCAGGCTGAGACTTCTCCTGAAAGCAGTTTAAATGTCTCCCATTCTCTGCCATGAAATAATCAGTAGGCCTCATTTGCAAAGCTGTGTTTTCAGTAGTCTTTTGTAGCAAAAGCAAAGCCTCAGCGCTTTACATGTAAAATTGTATGTCTACAAAGCACTGAGTGCCACAGGCAGCAAGAGCTCAGAATTGTAAAGACTGACCAGAATTCCTGTTGTGGCCCGCTCACTGGGCAGCTCTGAGTAGCTCAGATGTGCCCATCACCCTGCACCTTCATTGTGGTACCTGGCTGAAACACCCGGAGCCAGGCGCTGGGAGCATCCCCTTCTGCCTTTCCAGACAAACCAGATTCATCCAACTCTCAACCTCTCGTTTTCCAAAGAGAAAAACAGCAAAGTTGAAAAGCCAAAGCTGCTGTTTGCTCTGCCATGAAAGCTTCAAAATTCACCTGGTGGCAAGGTTCTGTGTGCTGAAGGACCACAGCTGTTGTTGTTGGGTGGTTTGGGGCTTTACAACAAATGGGGAACACTCCCTATCCACTTTAAAAGCAGTGAGACATTTCTGTTCTTCCTGACACTCCTGGGACAAGGCAGCAAGTTCCATCAGTATTTACAAATTCAAGGAAACACTAAAAGCAATTCCTGATTTCTCAAGGACTATCAATTTGCAAATACCCTAGTGAGTGACAAGTGCTTTGGAATCTGAGGATGGTTCCTTTTGTCAGCAACTGCTGTCATAATATTAATAGCAAAAATAGTTCAAATTCAGATAATTTAAATGCTTCATGAAAGAAAAAACAATCCCATTGTCAAAGGTGCAGGGGTACCAACATTCCCCAGGGAGACAGACACTTACTCTGTGCCTGTGAATCTGGAAGAACAGGAATCCTGGCACACCAGGCTCAGGCTGCCTCTTTCTCCTGTGGATCTCCTGATTGACTGCAGTGACAAAAGGATGCTTCATTTCACTGTTTCTAACCAAAGGAACTAGCATCACACAAACCAGAGAGTCCAAAATCCAAGAAGCTAACATCAAACAGTAACAAAGAGCAGACGTTTGGAGCAGTGCATGTGGCACGATGGCATTCTGTTTCAAAGGTGGAAAACCAGCACAAACAGCAATGAGATTTCATGCCCTGGCAGCTCCCGTCAGTTACAAGTTCATAGAAGGGCATCGATCTAAGATGAGTTTGTTCAGTGTCAGCTGTGATGGTGCTATATGGGAAATTGATTTCTCCTTTAGTACATTCTCCTCCAATGGAAGCTGGCTCTCTCCATGGTGATGGGATGTGCTGATCAGTTTAACAAGCTGCCGATAGGATTACGCAGAATCATCTCATCAGTTTTCAGTAGCTGTGTGAGATGGCACTTGCCAGAAACACAAGTCTGTGCGGACCTAACTGAAAAGGCAATGAGATCTGAGCCCCAAAGCTTTATGCTAGAGAGGAAAGACACACAGAGCCTAAACATCGTCAATATTTCAGCTTGGGAAGGCCCAGCTCCTGCAGAAGGTGGCATACCTGGAGCAGCTGAGCTTTCTGTGGCAGGGAGGGATCTCAGCAGCATGCAGAACAGGAACTAATGGCAACACACTGAGGAGCAACCACTGCAGCAGCAGCTCCCTCAGGCTGGCCAGCCCAACTTCATCATCCACTGCCTCCTCCCACAAAGACATGCCTGCACTTCACCACACAACCAGGAACAGCACAGGGAGGTCCTTAATGACATCCAGCTCTGGCAGGACCCTAAAAAAGAGCTTAGGCCCTCCTAGGGAAAGGTGAACAGCTCACCTAACTTTATTAAAAATATAGCAACATTTGTTTTTTCAGCCTTCCAGGGCAAGCACAAAGACAGATGAAAGGAATAAGGCGAGCTGGGAACATCAATAAATTACCACAGCCTCTTATTGGCTGCAGTATTCAATAGTTTCAAATGTTTTCTGGTGCCTTAGGCAAGCAGAAGATTTGCAGAAATGCTGAGCCCGTCGCCCGTGATGTATCACTGTCACTCAGCAGCAGGTAGGTTGCATTTCCTCTTCCTTCCCCTGCAGTGTGTGTAACTCTGAACGGCAGCAGCAGTGAATTAGAGAGATGGTATCTCCAGGCTAGCACGGGCTGCCTGGTGACTGAGTGTCAGGACAGTCCCATTTCTGCTGTTCAGGCAGATGGGTGAAAGCAACAAAGACCTGGTGCAGATAAAGGGACACACTTCAATTAAAGAGTCACCAATTATTCTAAGAGAATCGGACCTCTTCAGAAGTGATGCGATCTGACGGGACGAGAGGGTCCCTGCTCCACATGAAGACACATGTCCCCAGGCAGTGACATGCCAAGAGCCCCCTTGCTCTGCAGCTGCATGGGAAAGCAGAGGTGAAGGCATGGGTCTTCATTACTAATGAGCAGCTGCTAATGAGTCACAGATTGCAGTTCTGTGCCTTGACTTGCCAAGCTCAGCAGCCCCTTGAGCAGTTTAGTGGCACCTCAGGTAAGTGCAGCAGCTTCCAGGGCTTCAGGGGCACCAGGCTGGAAAGAAGCATCTTCCCTTCAGGGGACACTATCTCCTGTCCCAAGCAGCATCACCTCAGCACCTAATGCCAGGGGCCAAGATTCCTCAGGTCCTCCCTTTCGAGAAGGGCAGCGGCAGAGCAGGGATGGGTGGACGGGCTCCGAGATGGCACATTCTAAACGGGGTTCCTGCTGAGGGCAGGACAGCCAAGCCCTTGCAGAGGATCCAGAGGGGATCTGGGTCCCCACGACCCTGCAGCACTGACATGGGGCACGTCATCTGGAGCAGAACTCTGCCTCCATTTGGAGCACATGGCCTGAGGAGGACTTGGTCTGGCTCCAGGAGGTGCACGGGATGTGACGGGCCTGTGAGCCTGCTAACACAGAGCACACTTGAAAGCATCCTTGCAGCAGCCTGGGGAGAACCTGATCCAATTAGAAACCATTGGGGCTGGCCTGCTCCTGGTGAGTGCCGCGTGTCTGCAGATGATCTCACAAACGTAGTGGGCTGCTCCATGTGGCCTGACTGCTGCTGAAAATATTTCATAAATCCAGGAATATGAATCACTACCAAGGACCCTGAACATTAATTTTAGTCACAGCTGGCCACACTGTATCACCCCATAAACACCTCTCCAGTTTCAATTAACATTTCTCTATCTCCTGTCTCACTGAATATTATATTTAACTAATATAAGAGGATTGGTAAAGATAGTTTTCACACTTCACAGGAAAGCATAATGAAATAATTATAACTCTACCTACAAAAAGCATGAGGATATTGCATAAGGAGCCTTAACATCATCCCAAGCAAAAACTGCTTCAGGAGACCTTCATTGAGCTTTGGCTACTGAGGCCACTGCGCCAGCATCTGCCACCCCCTGTCCCATGTCAGCTCCTGGACACCTCCACTGCAACCGCTCAGACGCAGCTTCCCAGGAGAATGGGGTCTCCATGAGGACACCTCTGCTCCCCGCC
>JAOEHX010047856.1:24251-49443 GCA_025448015.1 Bolborhynchus lineola | reverse complement strand
GACACCTCCACTGCAACCGCTCAGACGCAGCTTCCCAGGAGAATGGGGTCTCCATGAGGACACCTCTGCTCCCCGCCGAGGCCACCCGTGGGGCTGGATGCAGGGCCCTCTCGGCATTTCCTTACATCCCTCCGCTCCTCCCTGGTAGCCAACCTCACGCATTCTCACTGTAGCAGCCCATTCTACTGCCCCTGGGCCATGCAGAGCTCCCTCTGCAGCAATTGCCTCCAACATTTCAACACAGAACGGTTTTGAAGCAGTTTCCCCATCCCTGCGCATTGGTTTTATTTTCAGAGCTTTCGTACCAGAGAAAAGGTTTCTTTCAGAGAACACTAAGCCAGAAAGTCTTCTCCAGGTGCACATCAGACACTTCCAACGCAAAATCAGGGCACAATGGACCAAGTAAATCACTGATCAGTTTGAAAACACATGCCTGGCCAGGACACACTGGGGATGCTCCGTGCCATGGGCAGTCACAGTGGGGCTTTTGCCCCAGCAGGAATCAGACTCAAGCCCTTCTGCAGAGCTGAAAGACTAAGATGACCCGAACTGTCACCATGCCCCTTGTTTCTGCCACTCCTAAGCCACACTTCCCCCTGTGAAGGCGGCAGCGGACGCACATTACATGCATCACCGCTGCAGCTATTTTTACTGCACAGAAATTAGCCCAGCAGGAATTCAATTCCATTAAATTCCATTATTCTGAGAAGGGAAATTCGGGGCTGACTTCAGAGATCAGCGGCCACAAAACCTACAGAGCGGCTCAGGAAGGACAGAAAGGGAAAGCTCCGCTGGAGAGGGCAGGAGGATGCCTGTGCCTGCGGGCGAGCTGCCCCCGGTGCCACACACCTCTGCCCCGGCAAGCAGCTCCCTGCAGCAGTCTGCATCATTTCTGTGCCCACACGGCACTGGGCCTGCACTGCCAGCGTGCGCATGACTCGGGGATGCTCTGTGGGTCTGAGCTCCTGATACAAATGGGTCAGTAACAGCGCTGGTGAGACCAGCACCCACCAGGGCCAGCACCCCAGGCCCCCGCAGCAGCCCCTTGGCTATGAACAGGCAGCTCCCTGTCCCCCCATGCAGACCCAGCCCTTGACACCTTGGACACAAACCTTCACAGCAGTGACACTGATGTACTGAGACCACCTCCACGCGGAGTCACACCAGGAGGAAAGGCTGCTCTTGCTCAGCTTTCCAGAGGGCTGCATCTCCTGCAGGGCTCTGGAGGTACCTGCATAAGCAGCAGCTCAGGGACCCTGTCACAAGCCATGGTCCCCAGCCTGACCTCCACCAGGGTCAAGTCTGCAGCCCTGTGAACCACAGAAGTCCTTAATCAGCCTCAAATGAGAGCCATTGGATTTCCACTCTCCACTACTTCACAAACTCTACTGCTGTCCTTAACAGCTTCCAAGTGCCAGATAATGAGTACTAATTCTATGTGGTCATCTAGGAGACAAAGGGGATTCCCGGAAAATCGTGCCAGAACATGTGTTAATCCACAACTAATTAGGAAAACAAGAGTTACAGAGGCCCTGTGCACTTCCGCTTGTGCACGAACAGCCCGGTCATCTGCCTGTGACCTTCCACAGGGGCAAATGCACAGGGATAATGAACAGGATTCCTACAGCCCGCAGGGACAGATCTGCCCTCACCCTGGGCCCACCACACAAAACAGCTTCTTGACCACAGCCAAGCTTTAGGTTTAGATCCTAACATGCAAGAGGCTGTTGCTCTTGTTGATGAATTGAAATTAACCTAGCTACATGGAACTACAGTTTTGGTTTTGTGCACCAAGCAAAACTGGTAAGAGCTGCTGTAGTTGGAGATCAGTGGAAGAGAGAAAAACATCCTACCTGGGATGCTTCCATTCTTACACATTGCTGCTGATGAGAAGCAAAAGGTTCAGAGGCAAAAGCCCATGCACCAAGCTGGTCCATGCACCTGCGCCAACGGCATCGCTGTGCCAGCTCCAACCAGCACAGAGGAGATGCAAGCACTGCTCCTTCTGCGAGGTGCAAGCGCCTGCAGGTCTCAGGGAAGATCTGTCGCTTGGAGGCCCCGAGCAGCTCAGAGCACATGTGTTAGAGAGATAAAATAATATTTTCCTGGTTAGCTCCAAGACTTTATTGAATAAAGTTTAAAATCTTCACCCTGACTCAATCCATCTGTGCAGGTGTCAGAGCACTGCCTCAGTTTGGAGAGGAAGAAATGCAGGGTGAGCAGATAGAACAGTTGCCTGATTTGAATTTCACTTCTATCCCATAACTCTTCACAGAGGTCAAGGAGAAAATGACAGGTGGAAAAATGTATCTTGGAATCACCAAGTAGAGGTTTAAGATTCATTTCCAAAGCGTGTGACTGCAGACAGCAAAGGGAGAGGAGCGGCGCTCAGTGCCTGCATCGGTGGCACAGGATGCGAGCAGCAGGCACAGCCTGCCAGGATGGGAGCGGGCAGCACAGCACTAATGCCAGGCTGAAAACAGGACTTTAAACCTGCTCTTTAATGTCATGGACAAATCTCCATTCCATACACCCTTCGGGCACGTGGAGACCGTACAAGGAGGGAGCACGTCACTGAGGCCACAAGGTTAGTGTGTCCTGAGGACTAAGCAGTGGCATCCTGAGCCTCAGAAAGGTGATGCCACCAATGGGGTTCAAAGGAGAGACACTGGGGAGGACCATGCTAATGGTGCTTGCATGCATCAGGTGCTACACCTCCGCAGAGATCCCGGGCTCCTCACAGTCCCATTGCCCTGGTGCTGGCTTAGGGCCATGCGGGCTCCTGGAGTGCGTTTGTGCTCAGGCACCTGCTGGAAGCTGCTCCCAGCAGCAGCTCCCACTGCCTCCGGCAGCCAATTCCCCATCGCCTGTGACAGGTTCCGGAGCAGCTCAGCACAGACATCTTGTGCTCAGCGCAAGGACCGAACTCCTTTCACACATTTCAGTGCTACCTGCTTATGCAGCCCCGTCCCCAGCACGTCCCAGAGCCTCCCCAGGATTTAGAAATAGCAATCACGAGGCCTTGTACTTTTCCTTCCTCTTGCAGACTGCTTCCTGAGGCTGGGCACACATATATCCTGCTGGGGGAAGAAGGGGAGGTTGTGCCAACGATGCATCTACTTTGAGTGCAGCCCTGACTTGAGCCCAGTGACAGCCCCAACCCCTGCATGTGGCACAGCCCCAGTGGCTGCACTGGTGCTGCTGCTCCTGGGATGTAGCTGGTGCACTGTCCGTGAGCAGGGACCGCTGCCAGGAGGAGCAGCTCTACCACAGGGGATGGACACTTCACCCCAGATGCCACTGCACTCTTTGAGGCTTTCGGTCTGCTCTTGGACTCGCTCTGTCTCTGTTCAGGCCTTTCCTGGCAGCACAGAACCACGCAGCTGCACCGCTCACCATCACTCATTTCAAACACAGCAACTCTGATGGCACCTTTGCCAAGCTGGCTCAGACCCTCCCCATGTTCTGCAGGGACACGACAGCCCCTGCTCGCAGTGCACACATGGGCATCGTCCATCAGCAGCACAGCCCAAGAGCCCCATCCCACCTCACCTCAGGCTCTTCCTCAAACCCACCCCATGCAAGTGCCTCCAGCCAGGGACACCCCTCACCTCCCGGTGCCCCCCCAGCTCCTGTCACATCCTCACCCATTTCTGTAGATTGCTTTTGGGCTTTGGCTTATTTGTGTTCACTGAAACCCCAGGACTCCATTCCCAAGAGGCGCAATCCTTACACAGGTTTGGGTCCCTGCAGAAAGCCTCACACTGGTATAGCTCAGCCTGTGAGGGCTGAACACTGACTGTAGGGGCCAGTGTGCACTACTGTCATTTCTTTTAGACTGTGTCACTGTCATTTTAGCACAGCAACTTATTTTTAATAGAGTCTGGGAACACTTTTTGTGTATCTTCACTTCTACTCCAAGGAAGTTTGCTCTCAATTTATTTCTGCTCTTCTTATCTCCTCAACAACTGCATCCTTGTTCCAAGTCCTGCTCATTTTCTACTCCTTATTGTGATTTTTCTTTAATTTCATCTTGTTCCCACACTTCCCAATCACACATTTCATCACTTCTGCTTCCCTATTGCCAACAATACACGATTTCTTTATCTTAATTGTATCATCTAGTCATCTGGTTCCAGGATGGCATCCCTTTACCTCACAGTGCAGTCCTTTTAATCATTACTGCTTCTGGCATGTATAATAATAGCCGAGACAAGCTGTTAGCTTTCACCCCCAGTTACAGGCACAGGATTTTTCCTGCAAGTCCTAATGACAACAAACTGAAAACCCTTCAGACGTCGCTCTGCAGAGGCTGCAGAAGCAGCCACTACCCCAAGGGCTCCTCTCCTCAGCCCCCAGTGGAGCAGTGAGGTGCAGGGCAGCCCTTCTGGAGGATCCAGCCCGAGCCCTTGCAGGGAGCTGGTGAGCAGAGGTCTCTGCTCAGCCCTGCTCCCGCTCCCCACGTGCCTCCTCCTCACAGAGCCTGGGCTCTGCCAGGGCTCTGGCCATGGGCAGAGCTCTCCAGGAGCTCTGGATAGGGGCTACACAGGCAGCTGCATGCAGTACCCTTCATGTCCCAGATCTCCACTCAGCTCCTCAGCGTATAGCACTCAAAATTCTCAAATGGCTTATTCACATCTAAAGCATCTTCAGCACTGTGGGGTGGGGGTCAGGGTGGGCAGCATCAGCCCCTCTCCAGGACAGCAGGAAGGGAGCCAGCCTTGCACACTGGGTTTGGAGGGGAAACTGCCCAGAAGAGGAAGCGCTCTCAAGACATCTGTATCTGTGCGCTTGCTCCAGCCCCACTACTAGCAGGCTTTCTGGATCCACTTCCCCCGCCTTCGTAGCTCCAGGAAAAGGCAAAGAGCTCTGAATGCATTGCAATTTATCAGCAATAAGTAGTACATGTGGGTAGGAATAACATTGAATCTAAGAACATCTTATATGGCACTGCTGGAGCTAGCACAGTGTAAAGGAGTAGCTGCTTGTGTGAGACTCAGCACCTCTGTATTCTGACCCACAAAGCACTACTTAGAAGGCTGGTGAGATCCTGGCTTACACAGAGAGGACATTCCACACGTCAGAGGGTAGTGGGGTGCCAGCCATGAATCAGTAGAGTGTGCCTGGCCACCTGATTTGGACAATGATAGAATTCAAATGGAGCCTGAATAATATAGGTCAACCAAAAAGAGAAGGGGGAAGGGGGGAATTATACAGCAGGAAAATCCAACAAAAGGAGAAAAGCCATTTACAATATATGGTACCTTGTGTAGTTGTCAGTGTAAAGAGATCCTTGCTGGTCTATCAGAGGTCTCTAGCCAGGCCCATGCTAAAGGTCAGCAGCACAAGTGGAGGAAGAATGTGCCCGATCAGCTCTCGGAGCCAGGGTTGTGCTCATGCTCCCATCCCACACCACACAACAGACTGCGGCTGCAGCATGCAGGCACAGTGGGGATGAGGTCAGAATTACCCTCTGCATTACAGCAAGGGAAGGAGTAAAAAAAACTCCATTCTTGGCTCTGCTACAGAGTTCATTTATCCTCCAGAGCAACTGTACTTGTAGGGTTCAAAAGTTTAACATTCCATAGGTGTAACCGCTCAGAAACCTGGGCAGAGAGAGCCTGGAGCAGGGACCAAGGATTTCCAGAGCAAGCCCTTCAGCTGCTTCAGGATGAATTGCTGCATGTGGGAGATAAAAGGAGGGGAAGTTTTTATTAAGTAGTTCAGAAATAAAGCAGATGCTGTGCAGTAGCTGGAACAGACGGACACACCGAGTGACCCAGATGTCTGCATTCATGGACAGGAAGGAAAATACACTGAGAACTAAACAAGGCTCTAGAGCAGTGGCATTTTGTTTAATGGCCCTTTCAGCCCCACAGCTCTGCTCCCGCCAGAGCAAGAGGAGCACGCTCAGGTTCAGAGGACAGTGCTCAGCACAGGCTGGTGCTGAGCCTCTGCCCGAAAGGCTTTTACAAAGCAAGGCGAGTGAAAATGCAGAATGTGCCAATAGGGACAGAGACGTACAAGGAGGCCATGCGGAGAGCCTGCCCGCAGCTGACCCTGGCAGCGCAAGGGGAAGGCGCTGGACACGTCCCTTGGAAGCACCGAGTGCCGGCCCAGCTCCCACAGGCTGCTCTGGAGAGCTCGGCTCTCAGCGCCAAGGCAGGGGAAGCCTGGGTCCAGTCCTGACCCAGAGCACGAGGCCAGGCGGCCACTAACTCAGCACACATGACGACAGCAAGCAGAAGGGTCACAGGAGCAGGACAGAGCTGCATTCCCGAGGTTAAGACCAGCGCTGGACGGTCACCTTTCTGGCACACCAAGGGACTGCCAGGACAGAGATCAAGAGCCTGCAAGGCTGTCAGGGAGCAAGGCACACGCAGGACAATGACAAGCCGCCAGAGAGGCACAACTGCAGAGCTCCTGCTGCAGCATCCTCCCCTCCAGAGCCTGGGCTCTGCTTCCTGATGCATTAAACCCCACGTTCCCTCTGCCGGGACATGCCGAGGTGGGAGCAGGGACAGGTCACCTGGAGCTCAGCTGCAGAACACGCCAGGCAGAGCTGCATGGCGATAGTGCTGCATGGCAATAGTGCTGCTTGCATTCCTCCTCATTGCCACACACCCAACCCGCATGCTCATGTGGTTTAAATCTTAAGCATTCAAGGCATGCTGATGTATTCAAATATTTCTTCCATGCAAATAAGACCCTATATAATCCATTCTAGGCATCTATAACTTAAACTGACAGCTACTAAAAACTGGGGGAGATTGCCATGGGCATAACAAACACAGATAACAATGTTTAGATGCAAAGTGCAATACACCAATAGTCAGCCCTGGAAACAGATGGGGAGCGTTCTCCAGGGCACTCCGAAGTAAAAGAAGTGGGATTCACCCGCGCAGGCCGAGGGCTCAGGGAGCAGGGTAGTGCTGGCAGTTTGGTTTCTCCTCTTCAGAGGTTACCAGAGGCAAAACAAACCCGACAAGGGAAGCTGTCCGAGCAGAGTCGGTCTTCTCAGACAGCAGCTCTTCAACGGCACATTTCCCCCCAGAACTGCCCTGCCAGCAGCACCCCCAGCCCGACAAACTGCCCCATCACATCGCCCCACACAGCCGCTGCTTAAAGACCCACGCACCCAGCTTTGACCTGCACCGTCCTCTGCCCTCCGCGGGGCCCCTGCTAAGCACAGCCCCACACCAGAGCTGCTCTGTGCTGCAGCCCTGAGCGAGCTCATCCCAACACAGCCCAACTCCAGAGCTTCCCCTGAGCTCAGGCCTGGCCAAGCTGACGGTTAAGAGAACCATCTGTGTCCTATCTGCATACACATTTGTGGGTAATAAGGCCAGGAGGGACCCGATGATCAGCAGCCTGACCTAAGCAGAGGCCATCAGACTGCCCTGGATTAATTCCAGTCTGAACAGCCACAAGTCTTCTTAGAATAAAACCACTTGATCCTCACTGCAGCATTTCTAGTGAGGGAGAGGTCCTGGGTGCATTGCTCCAGTGCTTAATTACACTCAGTTTCCATCGTGTAGCTCCTTTCTAATCGGAACTTGTCTGTCTTCAGCTGCATCTAGTTAGACTTTTGTCTGCCAGACAACAGAGCTGTCTGCTACCAGAGCTCCCTTCCCTGCAGAAGTACTCATGGGCAGAAGTTGCTTCCGCAGCTGCCTCTGATAGAGACGAGATCTCTCCTGCAGGCTCTCACCTTGCGATTTGATCTCATTCTCTCTAATCATCTTGCAGCTTTTCCTAACTATTCTCTTAGCCGTCAGCTCCCACCTCAGCACAGCAGAACTGGGCCCACCTCTCCAGCCATGCCTGCAGGAGATAACCTCTGACTTCCACCTATTCCCTGCGTCCATGAAAGGCTTCAGCCCCCCAGCCACATGGGAAGCACCCCTTCCTCCCTTGCAGGGCCACCATTTCCCAGCAGAGCTCTCTCCTCTCTTCATCAACGTCCTGTGAGACCTGGCTTCTCATTTGCATTCTATTTACATTTACATTCTCATTTTCTTTCACTCATTTACATCTTTCTCCCAACATCCCGGCTCCCAAACAACAGCTTCATCATCATTTCCAACTCTGAAGTTAGCCCTATTAAAGCACCAAGTGTACATCCATGTACGGACGCACATTCAATTGTGTTCCTACATAAGAGATACCACCGAGCCGCAGCCACCCGCAGCAAGGTAGCTCCAGGGGTAAGCTCAGTGACCGGTCCCTCTCCACCTAAGTGAGGGGTAGTGCAGAACTCCTGGAGGAAACTCCTGAGTCAGAGAAATACCACGCATGGGCTTTGGAAGCGTCAGGGCCATTTAGCTCTGGCAGCACAGGACTTCCAGCACACGTGGCTGCAAGCACAGCATCCAACGAAGCCTGGTCTTCCCCGCTCTTCCTTCAGCTGCACATGGAGCTGACCCTCCTGCCCTCTTTCACAGCAAACTCCTGCCACCATCCCCCTGCTGCCCTGCCCTCCGGGCACCCATCACCACACAGCTGAGATCACTCACTGCTCAACTGGCAGCAGCAGACGTGCCAGGAAGGACAGGGACTGACCACCTCCCTGGCCCCCAGCCGCCCAGGGAGTCACAGCTCAACAGCCCTCTGGCTTTGGGATTCCCGGTTAGCTCCTCCAGCAGCTCCCAGCAACAGTGAACAGTTGCAATTTGGTCTCATGAATGAACAACTCTGAATCTTCCTGTTTATCACCCAAATAAACCAGTGCACAGCAATTAAATAACCCTGTTAACGTACCTTTCCTATTCCTCACTGCACAGATAGGGGTGTCTCAAGATCTTATCACCCCTGCTCACAGGCAGGGATTTATAAGCACAGGCAGTGACTCAGATAAAGATATTTCAACTGGTGCATGAAATCATACCAAAGCTGTCCCCAGACCCCCACAACAGGCTACT
Organism: Bolborhynchus lineola; assembly: GCA_025448015.1. NCBI lineage: Eukaryota > Metazoa > Chordata > Aves > Psittaciformes > Psittacidae > Bolborhynchus > Bolborhynchus lineola. The sequence continues at coordinate 40,522 of JAOEHX010047856.1, read as the reverse complement.
GCAGCCTCTGGGATTAAACACAACTGTTTCAGAGAGACATTGGCCCCAGCTTTGAGAACCAAAGATCCCTTGTAATCAAACTGTCATGCCAATGACTGCCTTCACCATCACTGCAATTAACCTTCACACATATAAAATGCAAACGATCAAACAGTTCCCTTCTCCAGGGCTCTGTGTGACTTACACACATGAAAGGAGCAGTCCTTCACTCTAGCATCTTCTCTTGGCTGCAGCAAAACATCTTGCATTCATCTTCCCTTCACACACTGCCAGATCACCAACACCATGCAAACCTCACTTCACCTGCCCTCCCTTTTATCTCTCCTTATGGGAGAACCCCTCACAAACCATTGGTCAATGGTCTCCAAAGGGGTGGGGAGTGGCAATACTGAGGACAACAGCAGCATCATTTGCTCCCAGTGAAGCTGCAGAACGGGCACAAGGCAGGGGGAGCCCAGGAGCTGCTCTGGGAGAGACCCAGGTGCCTGGAGATGCTGTGATGGATGGAGCTGCACGCTGTGATGGGTGCTGCTCACGCCTCACCTGGGCAATGTTTGCCCGCTTTTGCTTCTGTGTGTTCAATAAAGCTCCCCTTTGTGCTGAGGTTGCTCTGAGACCTGCTTATCCAGGTATCCCAAAAGTGTTTTCTGGCTGATGCTGCTTTGCTTTCCTCTGGGAATGCTGTCCTTAGCCCTAGAGAGAAGCACCAAGGAAGAAAGAGAGACAGAAACATGATTTCCTACTTTGGTCCCAGACCAAGGCACCAACACCGCCACATCACGCAGAGAAAACTGACCGTGCCCAGGGAAAGCTATTTGTCTGCAGGTGACACCTATGCAGAGGTCATCCTCATGGGCAGCTTTCACTTCTGGTGTCTGGAAAACAAACCACACAAAGCACTCGGTGCATGCCGTGGCACCTAGCAACAGTGCTCAGGCTGCCAGCAGAACCGGCCGCAGCTCCGCGGGCCGTGCAGGAGCAGGACGAGCCCTTGGGCTGATGTACAAGGAATGAAAGCACCTTCTACACAATGTCCTGACTCCCTGGCAGCCATTTGCTCTACACAAAACAAATCCAACATTGTTGTTCCTTCAGCCAGGCTTTTCCTGCCCGAGACACAGTTCTGAAGTCCTCTTAAGCATCCCCTGTGCTACTGAATTAGTTGTGGCTGTCGAACCATCCCCTCCACAGGGTCTTTGAAGCTCCATGACCAGAAGGACACGGGTGCTGCTGGCTCCTGGGGTGCACTGGGCCAGCCCGTTATCTTCCTATTGAGGAGAGGAGCCATCCAGAGGCTCCTGCAGCCACACGTTCCTCTGGGTCAGGGTCTCTCAGGAGGGTCCTGTCTGTGGAGGCAGCTCCAGGGAGCCCCAGCCCCAGCCCAACCTTACGGCCCCTGCTCTCCTCCTCCATGCAGTGCCCTGCAGGGACCAAGGGGAGTGTGAGGCTGCATCTGCAGGAGCTGCCTTACGAAGCCCTGTGAGCGCTGGAGCTTCTGTTGGGACTCAGCACTGGTGACCCCTAAGAGAGGATCAAAAAAGCCCCTCCTTGTGTAGCAGCAGCTCCAAGCTGCAGCACAGGGCCAGTCCCAACCCCTCCGGGATCTCACAGCTCACAGGCGCACGTCCCGATGGAGCCAGGCGTTCCCTGCACACCAGCGCTGATGGACACGGGGCTATCAGAGGCAGCGGCGTGGCTCAGCAACCTGACATCATGCGCCTGATGTTGCCAAACACAGAAGAGCTGTTGCTAGAACAATCAATTTTTAACCGTTGCTTTGCCTGTACCCTGCAGTAACTATAGTAACAGTGCTCGGGGCTCCCCTCCTCACCTGCACCGCAGCTGCACGCAGGCTTGGGGGCTCCAGGGGCTGACTCCTGGGCTCTGCCTGGGATGCACTGCAGGTCACCTGGAGCATCCCACCATCCCTGCCCAGTGGCACCATCATGGGCTGCAGGTGCCAGCTCTGGGCCCTGGCATCAGGACTCTGCCCACTCCAGGCAGCTCCGGCCTCTCTGACTCCGTTCCCCCTGTGCCAGCATTCCACCCCATTGCGTTGGAAACACGGAACCCTCGGAAGGGGCTGTGCTGCCCACCCAGGGACTCTTGCAGGGCCCTACCCAAATAAGTGTCCTCTGGCACACATGGCTTTCGGCAGTAACATGACCAGCACCAGCACCTCGGCAGAGCCCATGTGTCCCGATGGCACATGGGTGCTGTGCAAGTGCCATGTCCACCCGAGCAGTGCTGCCAGCGCGGGTGCTCCCAGGGAGACCGTGCATGTCACAAGGTGAGAGTGAAGAGTAAACCACACTGATCTTGTTTGCTGAGCTGAGTTAAAGGCTCGAGCAATTGGTACCCAAGCAGAAGCACAAGAAGGAGCAGGGATGTACTCTGCCAGTATCAGGCACTCCAGTCACTGCCAGCTGACCTCTGGCTCCCTCTGGCATGTGCAGACCTCTCTCCAGAGTGGGTGCAGAGGCACAGCTCTCAGGGCAACTCCTGTCCACTACAAGGCTGGTTTGGATGGTGGTCCCGTCCTCAAAGCGCTGCTTGCACATAGCCTGGTCCTTGCACAGCAGAACCACATCTCCCTGGCAGCGGGAGGGAGGTGTGGACCAGGAATCCCCCACCCCAGAGCAGGACAGCACAGAATGCTATGGCACACATGTGAAAGTACACAGGATGTCCTTAGGCTTCGGAGGGATCTTTACCTTGCTTCTCTCTCTACATCAACTGTGCTCAGTAAAAATGCAAATGAAGCGCTGTCATTAAGTTCACTGTCAGTGCAATGCAAATGATGCGTGTGCTCCCTCTGTCCCTGCCTGCCTCCCAGATCTAGGAGGTGGAGAACAAGGAGGGAGGCGGGTTGGCTGAATTGCAACCTTAATTGGGCTCCTCCCCAGACAACACACACTGAATTTTTCAAAATCACATAAATCATGTAATATCAATTATTCAATCATTCTGCTCATCTCAAGGCTTCCAGAAGACCTCGAGCTTTGTATAAAAGCTACACATGAAGTACCAGTTATTGACAGCCTTGCCACCAGAGGATTAACACCCAAGAACGTATCACTTCTGAACACAAGTGGAGCATGCAGTGCTCCGCTGGGAGGTACTACCTCCGCTCCTCAAAGTGCTCCTGGAGAGGCTTCATCACACCGAATTCTGTCACTGCATTTTACAAACCCTGTACTATCGAATGCATTTGACCTGCAAACACGTTGCAGTACAATTCTGAGGGCTTTTCTCCTGACTTCACCGGGGTCCACACAACCAAGGTACAGAAGCTTCAGAGATTAACACAGAGACATCTGACAATCACACTGAGAGACAATTTCTGGCACGTCCCATGGGATCCACCTCTCTGCACACACACTTCATCTCAAGAGTCACACCTTCTACACAGTGGGTGTTGAGAGGGGCAGCCCGTATCACACGTTAGGGTAAGCTCACGCCCTGCCAGCCTCGTGTGTCTCTTCCCCAGCCCGAAAACGGGCAGTTGCAGCCTCTGTCTGAGCAGAGCAGGGGCCAAACTTCAGTCTTCTCCCATAAACCGGGTTTTCCCCACATGACCTTTCCTGCGCATCCCGCACCAACGGGTCTGCCGCTGTGTCCCCACACAGGGATGCTGCTGTGGGTGGGTTTGGTACCTCTGGTGGCTCCAGCACAGTGGGGCTCAGCACATCGTTTTCACAGGCAGTTCCAAGAGCACCTGATGCAGCTGCAGAAAGCCGGGAGCTGCCAGCACCATGCAGAGGGTTCAGAGCCTCCCACAGGCAGGAGGGGCAGAAAGAGTCCATTAAAATGCACTGAGTACATGCAAAGTTTTATTACAAAGCACAAAGGTAGGCTGGTTCCTTTCTCCAGCAGGCACATCTGCATAATCCAGGCTGGGCTCCTGCAGCTGCACTGCGCTGTGCATGCTGCTGCCACCAGTATTGTTTTCATCTATTTTATTGAATAACCACTACCCCAGGTTTAAGCGGTGTAACAAGCCCTGCTGCGCAGTAATGTCTTTGCTTGCTTCCTGCAAACGCATCTAACTGGAAACTCCCAGGCAGTAAGTGACTATCCTGCAGACAGGAATGCCCATCTTCTGCCTCCACCTTTTCTGCAAAACTGGGAAGCTTCAGACACAGGCAACGTGATGGCAGGAGGGGGACTGCAGCTCCATGGCAGGTTGCAGTCATACCCCATGCTCCCAAACTATGCCAGCACTGTGGGGTCCACAGTCCTACCTCTGCTCCTGCCGATACTGCCAGGCAGACAGGATGAGCAGCAGGAGGTAGGACTGTGGATCCCGCTCTGGCAGGACAGCAGATTGCATAAAAGGGGAAGGAGGTGGTACTGCCTCATTAATCATGATAAAGAACAGGCTTAAAGAGAGCCTGGCTTTCAGCATAGTAATTAATGAGCTCTTTAATTTCAGGCTGTAACATCCAAACTACCCCATTAGGCAAAGAGCAGCTCCAAGTGTCCTTCCATGTGATGTCAGGGAGATGCACGGGGAGCTCTGGAGTGCAAAGCTCCAGGGGCTTCTCCTTCAGTGCCAGGGGTACGCTTGGCCGTGGTCTCAGCACATCACAGTTTTAAAGCTCTCCTCACCCGCTCAGCCCTGCTGCTGGCATGGAAGAGGCCAGGGATGCTCCGTGATTCCCACACCGAGCCACCGGCCTGCCCTGGCCTTCTGCGGGGGTTCTGGGAGCCAGTGCCCAGGAGAGCACCAGGCTGCAGGGATCAATGTGGGAACGCTGGAGCAAGGAAGCAACCATCGCCTCTGCCTCTGGTCCCACACAGAGCTCAGCGGTGTCCACATCACCACTCTGCAGGAAGGATGTGAGCCCCACGTCTGACACAGGGACTGAGCAACCACACATACAACCTGCACGTGGCTGGTGGCACGGCCGAGCCCTCAGGAGGTGGCCGGGATTGCAGCAGACTGTCGAGCACCAGAGCTGCCACCGCGGCTCATTTCCCCAGGAAAACATTCAGTGAAGTATTTCAGGTTCCCTGGTTGAAACCCAGCCCAGGCCACCCTGTTCTGGAGCACGGATGCTCTGTGCGTGGACGGGAGATGTGTCCCACATAGTTCCTTCAAAGACTGTATGTCTTTTTTTGCAATGCCAGTCATAACTGGCACGTGCTGGAGATCTCTCTGTTGTGAGCAGAGCAATGCGTGCCATGCAGTAAATCCTTCTGTGGGAAATAACCCTGGCGACTAGAGGGATTTGTGAATTTATTACTCTGTAGGAGCCTTTCCTCCTATGACTTAAGGAGAGATCTATCATCCTACAGGAGACCTTGCTGGTTCCCTTTTTGGAAACCTGTATAAGGCTTTATGTCACATTCCCTGCCTGCATGTCCCGAGGGCTCATCCCATGAACTCCTGCCATGCAGGACTCGTGCCTGACACTCCCAGAGACTCACTTAGAGCACAGTCCAGAAGCAGAGATCTCACTTCTTGCTGCAAGAAATCTCAGGCAGTGGTGCTGGCCATGGGAAAGGGTCACACAGCCCCTGTCTTGTCACACTGTGAGCTGAGGACAGCAGAGCTTCACCCTCCAGCAGCCTGAGGAGCCCCTGCTCCCACCCCAGCATCAGCCCCTCTGCCAGCGAGCAGTGAGCATCCACACCAGCAGAGGGATGGGGCTGGCAAACAGGGACCATCAGAGGGGTCACCTGCACCAGCAAGAGAAGGCGCGCAGCAGGGGCCTGCCCCAGGTACTGCCCCTGCCCGCCGGGTGACGGCCGCACCGGGACCATGCCCTGTGATCTCATTGTCAGTGCGATTCCAACACAGGATTGGAATGCCCAGAATGCAAACCTTTTCTGTAAGATTACAAAACGCTCGAGCACTTCTGCAATTTGGGTGGCAGGGGATCAATTACTTGGGCATGGTTTTGCATATAATGGCCTGCAACAGATTGTAAAGTTTCTCAGTTAGCAAAGCAATTATGAATACTGAATGCAAACTAATGGCTACAGAGTGGTGGAACAGGGCCATCTGGACTCGAAGACATGCTCCTGACTACAAGAGGAAGGAGTGCGGGGAGGGGACCCCTTCAGCTGAATGCTCTAAGTACTTGGCTAAGTGTGTGATTTTCACGGATGTGCTGTGGGATAAAAGCTGTGGTGTGAGAAACAGTGCCCAAGAACAAACATAAACACAAATACAGAGAGCAGAGGAAGAGGAGAAGTGCTGGAAATCGTTTTGCCAAGAAAGAAGTTCAGATTTCACTTCCAAGTGATTACTGTTTATTCCAGAAGACCTGATCACTTTGTTTGTTTAATGATTCAAAACAGATTAGTTTCAAAAACCCTTGAAAGCTTTCACAAACAGACTCCCATCCAGCCAAAACCCAGCTGGCAAAGCTCCTGGGTGTGAGGACAGATTTATTTATCACTTCTCAGCAATGAATATTCGGGGTTTATTTGGTTGAAAAGGGAAATAAGTCAGGGTTTGGAACATCCAAAGTGGCAATCAGGGCCCTCAAGCAACAGAACCAAGAGTGATTGCCATGAGGGGCTCCACAAAGCGCCTCCTTTATGTTCCCAGCACAGAGATCGGCTGCACTGCTCCCAGGCTGTCTCCAGCCGATAGTCGATTGCTCCCGGGCATCCCAGCACATCCAGGCTCAGGTCCTGCTCCCCAGCACCGTGCCTGGGGCATGGGCTGCCTGCACCCCTCCAGTGCACACAGATCCACCCCACCACCCTCGCCCTGTGCCCTGCGTGGGGCCTCTTGGAGCTATGGGCTCTATTCCTGCTGCTGCAATCCTTCCATAAAAAATGCATGTGGGGGGAAAGGTTTTACACAGCAAACAGAACCGAGATTAAGGGCTACAAATGTCAGAACTCACAACGCTCTGTCCATAAAACTGCTGAGAAGAAAGTCACAGCGCCAGCAGCATGGACCAGGGGATAGGACCGCAGATTTCCTGGGAGTAAATGAAAATGACATCAGGAGTCATTTTTCTCCTACTTTTAAACATCAGCCTAGCAGGAACATCAAAGTAATCCATGAGTCTGGTCATTCCTGTAGCACACTGGTATAAATCAAAAACAAACCCACGGTCGAGTCAGGTAGAAAATCATCTCCCAGAGACATCCAACTGAGCTCAGCAAAGGAGAAAAGGCTGACACAACATCTTTAAACATTTTTAATTACCTTGTCAAACTGACAATTATGGAGCTAATTATTAGGAAGACAATACCAGATATACTGAATAGCACATCAACAGTGGCTTTATGTAATTATACAATTTAATGAATTGAAGGCTACAGTAATGGACTATATCTGGTTAATTAGAGCCTCCCTTTCTGCTAATAATGCCATTTATTTTCAACTCACTGTATTTGTTTTTTCTGTAAAACCAGGCATGCTTCCACAAATGATGAAGGATTTCTCACAGCAGCTCTTAGAAGTAACTAACTTCTGCTAGTTACGCTAGGCAGTCTTTTCCATGGGGCGGACGATGAGCTCCAGATGGATGCTCTTTCATGTCCAGCTTTGCTGTATTCCCTAAGGGCTCATTAGAGACGGGCTGGGCAGGCAGAGGGACCCCTCAAACCCCCCAGACCCCTTCCCACGCCAGGAGGTGCTCAGCAGCACATGGGTGGGCTGAGGGTGCCCTTCTGGGGCTCTCCCAGGACCATCCCCTGCAGCAGCCACCACACTCCTGGCGCCCCGGAGCAGCGTGCAGAGGCACAGGGACGGGGCTGCTACAGGGGCTCCTGCCCCACCACAACCCACGCGAAGACAAAGAGAGTATTTCAATGATTTCCCTTGCTGATAACATTTTGGAGGGTTTGAAGCATCCTAATTCCTCATTGTTGAATGAAAATTGTCTGATAAATTATTAATTGTATTTAAATTTACCCACAGAAACCATTTTAATTCTTCTTTTCTCTTTCTGGAAGTAATTAACCCGTTTGAAGTTTCCTATCACTTGAAGCTATTTCCCATTACTGTTACCTGGAGCGGCTGCACCGTCTCCCATGCACAGGGGACACCTCTGCACTTACAGAATGAAGTTAGAGCTTCTTTTTGCACCAAGTGTTGGTGGAACTTGCAGAGCGTGCAAGCCTTGAGCCCCACGAGCTGCATGGTGTGGGGCAGCCCCCAGTGCAGGGTCCTCCTGGGCACAGGGCAGGCAGACCCCTCCTGCAGAGCTGCAGGACCTGGCAGATGGGAGCACCAAATCTGTCCGCTCACCTCTGCACTTCACTGGCATCAATGGCACAACTATTTGGCAGGTGACTTCCTTGCAGTGTGCCAGTAGCTTTGCCTACCACGCACACCCAAACACACTGCAGGACTCCCCATCTAAATGAAAGCTGTTCTTAGGAAGGAATAAATTCATTAATGTACTTGTAAATTAATAAAATCCTGGCAATTGTGAAAACATCCTGAGCTTTTGTGGCCTGGAGATTTATTCAGTCCTGCTGGCTTCCAGCTGAGGCAGAAAAGATCATAAACCTGCCAAGAGAAATGCCTCTGCAAAATGTTCCAGGCTCAGCTATAACGTTCCTCCTCCTCCTGCTGGCACATCAGCCAAGGTGCCCCCAAAAGGCCAAGAGCTGAACTTGCAAAGCCCGTCCTTTTTGTCCTTGCCAGCAGCCGCTCAGTGGCATCACATTGCCAAGAGTTGACCATTCTGCAGCTTGGATTTGGTTCAGCGCGATCTTTCAAAGCTTCATTCCTTCTAGGAATATAATAAGCCTTGAGCTGTTTTTCGTGCCCATCAAAGTCAGCACAGTCTCTGAGGGAGAGCTGGGAGAGCTGTGGCAGGGGTGTGGGCTGCACACCAGCCCCTGTCCGCAGCCAGCCCAGGTTCACCACTCACTCAGGCAGCAGGAGCTTCCATCAAGCACTTCCAGGATGCACCCACCTTATCCTTGAGCTGCCATTTGGCTCCTGGTTTCCCTTCAGGCTACATCATCAGATGGCCAGATGGCTGGGTGAGCCGGGACTGGCAGCAGAGTCCCACTTCCCTACCATCAGCCCTGCATCAGGAACAAGGGAACGATGGAGAATGGACCAAAGAAAGCTTCTCTGAGCTTCCCCTTCCCAGCTGCATACGAGAACCTGTCATAAGTTTAGGTAGAATCAAAGCATTTCACCTCTGAAGACGCACCAGTATGAAAGTCAGACCGTGAGGACGGCGATGGTACCGGTCACGCACACCATGCGGGCACCACTCTGGCAATGGGGTCCTGGAGCAAGAGCTGCACTCAGGCTCCTCCAGGACCTGCAGCAGCACTCACAGCTTCCAGCTTCCCCGAGAAGAGCCTCTGCTGCTCGGCAATGGAAACAGCACAGGGATAAGCACTGCCAGGAAGAGCAGGATCAGCCCCTGTGGGAGCACAGCCACAGCGGACCCGCTGCCTGCAGCGACAGCCACATTCCTGCTCCGTGCTGCTGAACAGGTCAGGCACCACACACTGGTTCCTGCTCCCCCAGCACTGCTCTGAGGCCAGCAGCGAGTCCAAGGCACTAACTGCAGCCATCCAGGGAGGCTGAGCACTGCACCCCCCCGGGGGTCAGCAGCTGAACGCCATCCCCCAGCTGTCAAGGCAGAGATGTCACCGTGTTCTCCCTGGGTTTATAAAGGCCTCAGAGCCCCCAAGCCCAGGCACAGGCGATCCGTGCTCCTTAGGAGTAGCACCATTACATGTGGACCCCAGTTGAGATGACAGAGGTGCCGGTGGGATCCTGCTGTGCAACCCACATCCCAATGGACAAGGGGAATGCTGCTGCACTGCCCATGCTGAGCTGGCTCTGCAGACTCCCTACTTTGATGAAGCACCACACACCTCTGCCCTGCAAAGCCAGACACGTCCAGCAGCACAAATTCAAATTGCCCAGCTCTAGCAGCAAGAAAATTCAATCAATAACTGGCAGCCCAGACCTCTAGCACGGACGCTTTGTCTTCATAGGTGCAGGAGCAAGGCTGCATCCAGGGATGGGAAAGGGCTGAGCAGTGAGAGGACACCAGGGCTGCAGAGAGACTTTGCCAAATATTGAACAGACAAATGATCCAGAACCAGCACTTCTTCTGAGGAGCAGCAGCATGTCATTTTCACTGGGGAATGCTCAGCTAGCTGATTTTATGACAGTATGTCTTTTTTATATATATATAAAATTTGTGAGTGAATTTAGTGCTTATGAAACCAAAGGAGTAATAGCACTGGCAAGAGCCAAGGTAAGGTGGCAATACAGGCCAGTGTCTAGTGGTGCTGAGGCAGCGCAGCACAGCACAATGTGTGATACTGCCTGTGCTGCACTCAGGGAGGCGGCCGCCCTGCTCTTCCAGCTCTCCGGACCAGGTACCAGTCATTCCCTGGGACTCCAGTGCTCACTGCCTCAGCAGGAAAATCTCCACCAGTCTCAGCACAATAGCCATGGAGCTGCTTTTGCCAGTCCTTGCGTGCTGCAAGTGACACCAGCAAAGCTCCACGCAGCTCTGCCTGCGCAAGGTTCACACCAGTCATCTCCAGAGTGGTGACTTGAAATGTCCCAAAAGGCAACCGAAGAGAAAAGAGGCACTGGGTTGATTTCCCTCCAAGCTGGGCGTAAGAAGAACTGAGCTGCTCCTTCTGCACCACAGAGCACTTCCCTGCAGTGGCCTCTGCCGTCCCACTGCTCCTCATTGCCAGGGGGGTCCAGTACTGGAGAGACCTGGAAAACTCCGCAGGCAGCACCCATCCCACGGCATCGCTCTCGGCTTCCAGCTCTGCCCTCAGCCTCCACCCTGCACACATCACTGCCAACCTGCCTGCAAAACTGCCCAGCCTTCTGCAACGTCTGTCTGTGCGAGCAGCAGTGACCATGTACGTAGGTGCCACATGCACTTTCCTCTGCTGCATGAACGTGCGCTGCCTCAGCCCTGCGGCTCCATCCCTCTCGCTTTACTCAGCTTCTCTCCTGCATTCTTCCCCTGCCTTATCAGCTGTGCTGACTCTGTCTTCATCTCTCTCCATCTCCCTTTCATGCAGTGACACAGGCAGGTTTTTTCCAGTCATTTACACGTTTTTGCTGCTTACAGTCTAAGATTTGCTGGCTGATAGCAAAAGGATCATCAGGTGGGGCATCCCCATCGCATTGCTCATTGTGTCTGTAGGGCTTTTGAATATTGAGGGTGCACTCAGAGAGTCACCCACTCCTTCTCTTCCCACTCTTCCTGCTGCAGATCCTCCTGGGCAGCTGCTTGCCCTGCTCCGGCAGAGCTTTGGCACGAGGTCAGATTGGATAAGCAGCGCTGTCCCCTCTGGTCAGCAACCTGTGGAATGCCAGATTTTGCATCCAAGCTCAGTTTCTATCTCGTGATCAACCGTCCCTTCACTAACGGTCCAGGCTGAGCGGAGTGCACAGGGCCCGGGGGACGGCAGGGGCCAGCAGAGCTGCGAGGGCAGGAGAGGCAGTCATGGCAGAGCAAGGCAGAAACCACGCAGGCACAAGGGCCACACCAGGTGCAGCAAACATCCGCTCTTCTGATCCACCATCCCATCGTCCCTGCAGCACAGCCCCCAATGCCAGGAAGAGCTTCGTGCGCCGCATCCAGCACCAGCACCACTGTGCAGTCCCCACGCAGCACCCATCCCACATGGGCCCTGGATGCCCCATCCTGCTCCCACCTCCTGACCATGGCATCAGCTCCATCCACCCCATCACAGAGGCCAAACCCAGCACTGTTCTGATGACCGCTGCGGGGGCTGCAGGGCAACAGCAGGCTTCTGCTTTCTTGCCTTCAAATGTTTTTGCAGAGCTCCATCTAGGGGGGATGCTGCTGGACAAGGCTGCAGAGCCAGACAGGTACCCGTAAACAAGTAAACGGCTCCTTCCACTGGCCTGAGGCCTCTTGTCACACACTTACGGTGCTAATTAAAAAGGGAGGGAACAGCCCATAAATTTTACAGTTTACTCTAGCTGCAGTTCAGCTGCTTTTACAAGAGCTGAAGTAGGTAAGTGCAGCTCTGCAGATCACTGGTGCATCACTGAGAGCCCGAGACTTAATTAAATGTTATTCTAGGAATAAAATTTCACCCTCATCGGACAAGGCTGAATATTAAAGCATCAATTTCCTGAAGGAGACTCTGTAATCAGCCACTCCTGCCATGGGAAAGGAAAAATAACCCCAGCTACTGACACCAGCATCCTTCAGACAATGGCACAGAGCAGCACGGTGGCCGTGGGGCTCTGAGAGGGACTGAGCAGGTCCCATGGGCACACACAGAGCACACACACGGAACTGCTTTCCAGGCCACTGTACGTTTTGGGCACTTCTGAGGCTCCCCATGGGCATGGGAAGTGTCTGCCTACTCAGTGCAGGCAAGGGGCATCGGTCCCTCTCCTGCAGCCCCACCAGCCCCAGCCTGTGTCCATGGGCAGGTGCCTGTACCCAGACATGAAGCACATTCACCCTCACGCAGATCTGTCCGCAATCTGCACCCACCCAGGCAGCCCAAGCTATCCCACAGCCCTCCCCACAGCAGCTGACATTTGCTGGTCCATCCTGCTGGCACTCAGCACAGTGCCCTCAGGCCCCCGTCACGCTCCTCTCTTAGGTGGGGTGCCATGTCACCCCAAGAGCTGACATGTAGGAGCAGCACGGGCTGCTGGAAGCACACCAGGCACCTCCTGGTTCCACTGCACCTCGAGCTACCAGACACTGCGCTGGGGAGGGATCCCAGCATCAGAGCTGCAGCAACAAACAGCAGTTCAGGGGGCTGGAGATCCCCCTGGGGAGGGATACAACAGATCTACTCACATCCTCCGTGTGGTTTTATTTCGTAGTGAATCGTGGTGTTGCAATTTATGGCATCAGCCCCAAGATGAGTGAACAGCGTTAAACTTCACAAATCCTCTAATATTGCTGTGCCTGCATTTGGAGGCCTTCACATATGCAGATATTAACTTCTCTGTTACTCAGAAGTCTCTTTCTAATTTAATACTTGCCCAATATTGCAAAACTCATAACATGGGTTTCTCCAGAGGACCCAGCTGATCTCCCAGAAAAGGGCAGCCTGCCACCGCAGCAGTTCTGGCTGCTCCACACAATCCCATGCCAGGATGCAGGGTGATGCCGGGAGCCTCGTGCACCCTCGCCTGGCCCAGCCCCAGCGCAGGGCAGAGGCTCTGCCTGCAGGTCCTTCCCCCCTCCCATGGTCCCACCATCTCCCACCCCAGCCTTGACAGATCTCTCCTCTTCATGGCATTAGGGGGGCCTGGCAGCTGGGTCTGCCCTTTGCTGGCACTGTCACACTGAGTAGTTGCTAACTGACCAGTGTGTCTCCCTTTGCTGAGCTATTAGTGATGGCACCACGGCAGCTTGCTGACATGAATTATCTGTGAGCTTGCAGGGTCTGCGACACAAGTAACAGTTTGCCATGAGGGCAGAGTGAGCCCAGCTGCAGATGTGGCCACCGTGCTCCGGGTGCCATCGCCGGGCCCTGAGCAACAACTGCTCCTTCTCCCCCAGAAGCACCCCGGGTTTGGTCTGACTGCCACGGCACAGGGCCACATTCAGCAGTGACAGCAGGATGGAGCCAGCAGCACGCTGAGGAGTGGGGTTGGGTGGGCTTCGCCCAGGGTTTGAGGCATTGCCTTGCAGCCAGCACAAAGGGCAGCAGGGGTGCAGCAGGGGAGCAGCCGGTGCAAAGCCCACGAGGGATCCTCCCGCAGCAAACCATGGCCATAGAGAGAAACGGATCAAACCTTGCAGGCTTCCCTTTCCTGGCAGCTCTGAGAGGTTCCCATTACCCCAGCCGCCTTCCCTTTGAGGGGCTGTCCCCACAACGGCTTCCTCTGAGATTAGCAGAGCTCAACTGTTAGCAAGTAAAGGAGCCGCAGCAAAGCAAACATGCTCCAGGCACTCCACACTGCTGAGAGGGCTGGGATGGGTTTAACACACACTTATCTGCATTTCACACATGCGTTTGCATTTAGCAAACACTCATCTGAAAGGCTCTGAGCCCGCGTTGGCTCTTTGTGGCAGCTCCGCAGGAATCCCCCAGCCTGGTCCCGGCACTGCGGGCTCCCTGGCAGAGGATTCCTCCCGCCCGGCCCCGGCAGAAGCTGCAGCTGGAGGGGGGCAGACAAAGCCCCCTCCCCGGGAGCAGCACCCACCAGCCCCATCCAGAGGGGGCCTGGCTGGAGAGCAGTGTGGGTCCGCAGCGATGAGGGACCGGGGCTCTCTGAGGACATCGCCGCTGGCCAGGAGGAGCCAGAAAAACCCCCTCCTTCCCGCAGTGCCTCACTTGAAACTACCTCTTCGTGCCCCTTTTGAACACCATACATGACACAAAGGCTGAGATGAAGTGAGGATTAATTGATTTCCACTGGTGAATCCAAAGGCTGACCCCAAATTGTCTGTCTGCAATGGTCATTGTGGACATTGTGCAAGACCCAGCCAGAGGACTCCAGAAATGTGTTTCATGAAGACTCTCTCTGTCCCTCAGAGGCTGTTTGGTGGCACCAGCTCAGAATCTGCTGTCGTTTATGGCATAGACCGTTTTTTAGGTAATAGGAGGGAGCCACTAAGGACACGCTCAGGTGAGTGGGGAGCAGCACAGGGCCAGCCCTGCCTCACCAGTGCATCCCCACTGAACACATCAAATCTACTCCCCCGGACCATCAGCACCGGCCCCTCTGCCTCCCACAGGCTCAGCCGCCTGGCACCATTCAGCCCAGCCTGCTCCCACCAGCACCGCCAGGCCCTCGCTTCTCCCATCTCATCCCAGTTCTCTGTGCCAAGCCACATGGCAGGAGCTTTGGGAAGTCACTTCCAGGAGGAAATGCGATCAGCCTCAAACCCACACTTCGCTCCTGCCACTGCCAAGCTGGCACACAGGAAGGATGTGGCTCTCTTCCAGCCCTCTGCTCTTTGCCTGCATCTGCTCCATCCAAGGATGTCTGGAGACTCCTGAGCCTGCCGAGGACAGACAGGGCTGTCTGCAGCACCCACAACTTTTTTCCTACTTCTCTACCATGAACTGTTCTCATACCTGGTCTTCCCAGCTGCATCCTGTGAGCACCAGAAAGACAGGGGTATTGCTACAGGAGAAGGAGAGGTGGAGAAAAATCACTTTCTGAGTCCAACAGAAGCTCCCAGGAAGCCCAGCTGAGCTGTGAGCAGCATCCTGAGCAGCAGCTTGGGGCACGACACAGCGGTGTGGGGCACAGAGCTGGGCAATGGACCTGGCACTGCAGGGATGACATGGGGACAGTCTGCAGGAGCCTTGCAAAGTGCATGGTCCTGGCTGTGGGGCCACATGAGCTTCCCCTCTCCCTCTGTCCCTCTGTATTTAATCCTGTCCTTGGGAGTCATTAAATTCCTGCTCTGTTGCAATAATCAGTGGGTTCAGACCTGAGAAAATAGTTTGTGGTCGACTCCTGTCCCCTCAGGGCTGGCTGATACCCCCCAGCCGATGGCCAGTACCATGAAACACAACATCCTCCCTGCTATTCCCTCAGTTATCCATCTGGACAAAGCTTGCAGCAGTTAAACAAGCTGGGCGCATTGTCTGCTGCATGGTGGTAGCTTTCAGGGAATTCAGACCTTTACCCGCAGGTAGATGGATTCGACCTTCTGGAGTGTAAGGGTGACAATCTTGCCATTTTTATTCCCCAGTAGCTGAAATATTTCAAAACCTAAATGACCCAAGGTCATTAAGCTTTGTAAAGAGATCGCTGCAGGTATTTCCAGACATCTATCAAAAACTAAGTCACCATGACTGCCTGTGATTAGAGGAGAGCACAGAGCCGCAAACAGTAAATTGTCCTGGTTTATATCCCTTTGGAATTTTTTGCTGAGGTTTCCCTAATTCTTCAGATCCAATTTGATGACCATATTAATTAAAATTAGAGTTGAGTAAGAGGTACTTTTATGCTCTTATCACCCTATCTGACATGAAGAATGAATCCAGCTGATGAAAAATAGCACAAAGACAGGCAGCTATATAATGGAGGTTCTTTAAAGCTGGTTCTGATTTAAGGCATGTTACTTTTGGGGACCACTTCTGCTTGCCTGTGGTATTTGAAAGAGACACGCAGAAAGTTTCCACGTTTTGCTTTCTCTGTTCCCAGCTGCACAAGCTGTGGCTATACGCACATGCAGGTCTGGGATACTTCACCTCACTTCTGGTACTTAGTGTCTATCACAATGTTTGTTGTAAGAATGGAAGCAATGCAGAAAGGAGCTGCAGAAAGGAGCCAACATCCACCCCACTGCACCTGCCCCAGTGCCCCATGGATGGGCCAGTCC